>CM031862.1:33776820-33807752 GCA_018697195.1 Certhia americana
GCACCCACCGGCACCCACCGGCACCCACCGGCACCCACCGGCACCCAGCCCTCCCCACGCCGCTGGGTCTGCCCCGCTCCAGCCCGCCCCATAGCCCCCGGGCAGCGGGAACAGAGCTCAGGAAGGGGAAGGGGGGCAAGGAAGGGGCTCCCCGTGGTTGCCCCGCCGTCGGCGGGACGGGGGTGGCGAAGCAGCGGGACAAGGAGCCCGGGATGCCGTACCCGGTCAGGTTCCGCTGTCGCCTCTTTCGTTGCGGTGCGGGAAGGGAAGGTTGTTGCGGGGCGGGGGGTGAGTGGTTTGTGCGTGCAGCTTTGTTTTCAGTAACCAAATTTCTTTTGTTCTACAAATTGCCTCAATAGCGTCTCTTTGCCGCGGGCGAACCGGCTCAGCTGAGAACAATTAGCATCACAATAGGCTTTTGGCCTCGCGGGCCGCTTTGTCTAGCGGCGGCCGGAGCGGGGAGGCGGCCTGGCCGTAAATCTACCAGCTACAAATTGAGTCCCGGCAGGAGAGGGCCGGGAAGGGTTTGATGAATTCATGGGAGTTCTCGTCTCACCGTGGCAGGGGAGGTAGTCTCTTTCCCATCTCCTGCGCTTTTAGCTGGCCTGATGCTTCCCCCACCTCCCGCCCCCGCTCAGGGCTTCAGGTCCCTCTCCTGCCCCGGCTAAACTCAGCCCCGGGGAGGATGGGGTCGGTCCCAGGCGACGCTGCCGCTGGCACCAGCGCCGCTCCGGGTACTGGAGAGCTGTGCCGCTGGGACGGCCTTAAAACAGCCCCGCAGCCGGGCACACCTCACCTGGAGACGGTGGGACGGGACCAGCCGCAGCTCTGAGGGAAAAGGCACCTGCAGACAGAGGCTGGTTTTAAATCCGAGCGGGGGCCTCGACGGGCACACGCCGGCGTGCGCACAGGCGCGGGACCCCGCTGCGCCGCTCTCCATCGCTGCTCCTCCCCGGCAAGGGAGCGACCCCGCACCGGGCACACCGCCCGGGGCTCCGAGGAAGCCCCTGCGGGGCCGGCGCTGCCCTGCCCGGGGCTGGTGAGCGCGATTTTGAAACTCCCGGGGAGCCCTCGGTGATAAGAACACAGCGTCGCTTAGGTCTGGCCGCGACACGCTTTATTTTTTTCCTCTTCTTTTTTTCTTCGGAAACCCCAAAATATAGCTGCGGGTACAGACAGCTGGACCACCGCTGCTACAAAATACTCTTATATACAAAATACATATTTGTTACGAAATATAATCAATAAATACCGATAGCGACAAATTAATATAATTTACCGTTGACGAGTACAAAACCGTGATTTGTTTTTGTCCGCCCTCTCCCGCTGCCCTTTCCAGCCCAGCGGGACGGGACGGGGCGGGGGGGAAAGGGGGTCCCGCCGCCCCCCGGCGCGCAGCGCGGGGAGTCCCCGCTCCGCCCCGCCGGCTCTTTAAAGGCCACAAGCGGGGGGACACTGGCCCACGGTGGGCTCAGAGGAAGGCGGGGAAGGCGGCGGGGCCGCGGCGCAGGGCGGCGGGCGGCGGGGCCGCAGGGCAGGGCGAGTCCCAGGGCCCGGGGGAGGCGGTGGCGGGGGGTGGCGGCGGCGCGGGGTGCTCGGGCAGGTTCTGCTCGGCCAGGCGGAGGCTCTGTGTGAGCGCCCAAATGTAGTTGTGGGCGAAGCGGAGCGTCTCGATCTTGGTGAGCTTGGCGTCGTCGGGGAAGGTGGGCAGGACGCTGCGGAGCGCATCCAGGGCGGAGTTGAGGTGGTGCATGCGGTTTCTCTCCCGGTCGTTCGCCTTCATGCGCCGGCTTCTCTTCTGCTTGCTGAGCAAGCCCTCGTTTCGCGCCTTGCCGCGGCCCCTCCGCGCCTTCCCCTTCCTGCGGGCCGCCGTGTCCCGCGGTGCCAGGGCGGTGCGGGCAGGAGATGGGCCCCGGCTGCCCGCGGAGCCTCCGCCGGCCGCCGAGGAGGGGTCCTCGGCGCCGCCGAAATACGGCTGCCCTTCGTCCGGCGAGCGGTCGCTCTGCGGGCTCATCCTGAGAAGCCAGGCCGGCCCGGGAGAGCCCTGTCCCCCGCGGCTGTGTCTGCTGAGCCCGGCCGAGGCTGCGGGGCAGAAGAGCGGCTGTGGCTGAGCGCTCCTCGCCGCTCCCCGCGGTCCCTCGAGTGCGGGCAGGAGAGGTTGTGCCGCCGGCACACGACTGCCGTTAAGCCTCTATATATAGGGCCGGCGGACAATGGGGATTTCCCGGCCGGGCGGCGTGTGCGCCCCCCCGCCCGCACCCACCCCTTGGCACGCTTTTATCTTATCAGCCCGACGGGAGCGTGCCGGCCCCGGCACCGCCCGCTGCCCCGGCCCCGCCACGCGAGACCCCGCTGGCTCCCACGCCGCGTCGTGCCGCGCCGAGCCCACCCCTCCCTGCCCTCCAGCCCTCCCCAGGACGGGACCCCTGGGACGGGACCCCCGGGCCAGCCCTCCCCGGGACGGGACCCCCGGGCCGAGCCACCGACCCCGCGCGGGGGGGCTGCGTCATGGCCGGGGCGGCCGCACTCTCCGGGGCTCCGCCGGGGTACAATGGGGGTCGGGGCGGGCTACAGGGGCCCAGCGGTGACAGAGGGCTCCCCAGCACTCGGCTGCGTAACACGGGGAAGCGCTGGGTCCCGGAGGCACACCGCCGGTCCAGGCGGTGTCTCATCCAGTGCCAGACGTGAGGGTCCAGATGGCACCATTCCGGCTCCGCTACCCTCGGCACAGCCACGACCACTTGCCGCGGCTCCGGCTCCGCGGGGCACTCCCGGCACATTCCCTCCGATCCCGGAGGGGAGCGAGGGGACCCCGCCGCCTCCCGTCACCCTTCTCCTCGCCCCTGCAGCGCCGGGAACATCCCTGCGCCCCCCGCGCATCGACCGGCGGAGCTGCGGGCTCTGCGCTGCGGGCGGCGAGCGCCAGCACCGGAGGAGACAGAGCTCCGTTCTCCAGCCCCCACTCGCGTGGTAACTTTGCTCCCACAAGGGAAACAGAGGCTGGATCCCGCGGGGGAAGAGCCCTCCCAAGGCCCGAGGCCACCCGCGCCCCATCGGCCCGGCGCCTGGCCCGGGGGCAGCCGCGCTGCCGCCGGAGCTCGGTGCGCAAAACGTGCCGGGGACTTTTGCGCACCGGCTTCGGTGGGCGGCGGGGAGCGGCCCGGGCCCGGGGCGTCTTTTCCCGGCGGAGGGCGAGAGACCGGGAGTAGTGGGGCCGGGGTCCCCCTGCACGGCACGACGCCCCCGGGGGTGCGGGCAGGGCCGCCGGGAGGGCACAGCCCTGACGGGGCGGGAGTCCCCCCTCTCCTTCACCAAAGCGGCGCGGCGGATACCGGTCGGGGGTGCCTGTGCCGGGAGCGGCCGGAGCGGCCCCGTTGGGCCGCGGCGGGGCGGGGGGCGGCTCCCCCTGCCCGGCCTGGTCCCCGGCCCCAGGCGGTGGCCTTGGCCGGCGCGATGCGCGGCGGTGTGGGGCTGTGCGCTCTGCCTCTCCAGGAGCGCGGTGCGGCGGGCGGACAGCCCCGCTGGGAGGGTGGGGGAGGATGACGAGGGGGGCCGGCCACAGCGGCGGCTCGGGCGCCCCTTCTCGAGGGGCGGCTCGGAGGGCAGCGGAGGATGAATAGGAAGGGCCCGGAGGGGTTGGGGGGGTTTTTTTGTGCCTGTGCAATTGGATGACAAAAAAATCTGGCGAGCGAGTTTCCAAGCCTCAGACTGCCCACTTCAAACGTCCTTCAAACAAAAGCTGAAGAGGAAAAGAAAGCCCCACCTGGTACCGCTGTTTGCTAAAATAATAATAAATAGATTTCGTTTAATAAATAATTACAAGAGATTGTAAAGTGGAGTACTTTGGGAAGCATTAATCATGGGGCTGGGGGCAGACATCACCTGCTGGCAAACAAGACAACTTTATTGTTAAATCACCTTCCCACTGCCACTTTCCGATAACTCCCTCCCGTCTCCACAAAGCCCGGCCGGGGATGTTTACTCATAGTTAGCATAACAAGCACCATATTACCACGAACGTGATAAAAACCTGCGGGGGCACCGCTGCGGGCTCCCGCTCACACCTGGCCGGGCCGCCCGGTGCGGAGCTGGCACCCAACGGCCCTTCCAGGAGGGGCCCTGCTGCCGTTTACATTGGCCTGGTTTATGCTGCTTTATAACAGGTTTACTGCAATCCCTATCTCCCGGTCCTATTTGTCTTATTTTATTGAAAACATATGGTAACCAGAGCGGCCCCGGCGCATCCCTCGCCTGCCAGGCGTCGGGAACGTTTGGCGAGCCGGGGCTCGGCCGCAGCCCGTCCGCCCGCCCGCCGGGGGCTGTTTGCTCGGGAGAGGGGAGGGCAGATAAGGCTGGGTCCTCTCTCGATCCTGGGGGTGACCCCAGGGTCCGGGGGCCACCGGCCGCTCCGCGCCCTCCACCCACCCCGGGGCCACCGGTGCGCTCCGGCGGGGCCGGTGATGCTGCGGTGGCAGCGGCGGGCGCACGGAGGAGTCACCTGCCCCGGGGGCCGCCCGGTCCTTCCCCCGCTCCCTCCGGCCGGGCTGCTCAGGAGGTACCGTGATTTGCGCTGCCATATGTCGGGCGGGTCGGTGGAGCAGCTGCTGCCCCGGCCCTACCTACCCGGCGCATAATACCTGGGAGCCGCAGCCCCGCGTCCCCCCTTTGAGAGGGCAGCACGGCGGGGCCGGGCCCGCGCCGCTGTTTTGTGACTTTATTGTGGCGCCCAACAGATGCACGCCGGCCCCTCCTGCCCCTCGCCCCGGTGCGAGCGCGCTGCTCGGGACACAAGGAGCACAGATGCCAGGCGCAAGGTGCACCAGATGCCCCCCTTTGTGAATTCAAACAATATTTCTCCCTTCATCTCCCCCCCTCTTCCTTTTCCTACAAGAGTGAGAGAAGAAGGGACGCAAAAAGGAATTTATATATACATATATTAAAAAAAAAAAAAATAAAAACAAACTGGAGAGGAAAGGCGAGCCCCGGCAAGAGGCGGCTGGAGCGCGTTCCCCGGAGCCGCCCGACGGAGCGCACGGGCGGGCGCAGCGGAGCGGCCGCGGGGAGGGAATCGGCCACGGGCAGGGGTCAGGATTACTCGCCGGGACGGAAGGAACCGCCTTGGGAAGTCGTTCAGTACCTCCTGAGCGCTGACCTGGGCACAACAGAGCACGTTCTGCCCGTTTAATGGGCAGCTGAGGGATGGAAGCTCCAGAGCGGGCCAATATGACCAGCACCTGTTATCATGCATCAAAATGTCCCTTGGGGCCACGAAAATGCTTCAAGGGCTGAGAGAACCTCTGCTGTGAGACAGCCTGAGAAAGCTGGGGGTGTTCAGCCTGGAGAAGGGAAGGCTCTAGCAAGACCTTCCTGTGCCTAAAGAGGTTCCAAGAGAGCCTGGAGTGACAGAACAAAGGGGAATGGCTTCACGCTGACAAAGGGCAGGGTTAGAGGGGATGTTGGGAAGGAATTCTTCACGGTGAGGGAGGTGAGGACCTGGCACAGGTTGCTCAGAGAAGCTGGGCATCCCTGGAAGCTGCCATGCCAAGACCAAATTGGACAGGTCTTGGAGCAATCTGGGCTAGTGGGTGGCATCCCTGACCATGGCAGCAGGGAGTGGAGCTAGATGATCTTTAACATTCCTTCCATCCAAACCATTTTATAATTCTATGGTTCTGCTCAAGGAGTAATAAAGCCTGGGATAAGGGTTGCTGTCACTTCACCAGAAGAGAAGAAGCCCTGACAGGAAGCCGAAGAGTTCCCAGTGTGTAATCCCACTCTACAATAAACCTCTCTCCATGCTTATGTGCCCTCAAAACAGCCAAACAGGAGATGGCTTCTTAAGGCTGCAAGAGCAGACAGCTGTTCTGAGACACTCTGGATCAGAATGCAAGAGTCTTCAGCATAAAAAAAACCTGGATTATCTCTGGATAGGAAAGAGGAAAGGAAAAGAAATACCATGGAGAGGAAAGGCAGGGAACAAATGTCAAGTACAAAAGGGTCAGTTGGGTACTGTGTTGGGTCTGTGATGCCTACAGGTGGGTCCTGCGTTACCTTAAAGTATTTATTCAACCATCCAAGCATCTACCCAAGCAGAGAGGGATGGTCCTCACTTCTCTGGGAGCCAGTCTCCTCCTGTCATTCCCAGCTCTGCCAGGCTTGCTGCCCTCCCCATTTCTGGCGAATGGCTCCTTGCCCCAGCCTGTTTCACCTACCAAAAAAAAGGTTTCTCCTCTTCCCTGTTGCCAGCCTGGGCAAACAGGTGGGTTACACATCTCCTTCACTTAGGTTTTCCAGGTTCTTTAAACTTTACTGCAAGTTTCTGGTGAGCTCTGGCAGAATCCAGCAGCAGCAGCACTCAGATTTCACCAGCTGGCAGTGGTCAATTCACCAGCCAACACTTGGGCAACACAGACTTGAGGCTTCAGTATTCATGTGCATCAACTCTCCTTTGGCCATCAGTGAATATTTACAGACCATGGATGTGCTGAGCTCAGACTGACACCTTCCTGACCAGCCTTTCATTCCTAAAAGGATAAAAAATATAACTCCTGGCATTTTGCTGCATGATGGGGTTAGCAGCGTAGCAAACTGGTCATGTGGGCTTTCTCTGGAATTCCTCACTCCCCAGCTGCCCATCAAACAGACAGATGGTCCTTAAAAATAATTAAAGATGTGTTTTCCTCTCTTGACTTAGAATCTCTACTGGTCAGACTTGGAACACAGCAGAAGCCACCACAGCTGGCTTTTGAGAAGGAAAAAAGTTGCTAGAGCCTAGAAGTTTGGAAGGAAATACCCTGTCCAATCTGGAAAAAAGGGCAGAGGTGCCCTGATGGACTCACACACCACTCACCCCTCTACAGAGCTCCATCAAAGCCCTCAACATGAGACAGAGCAAGATGGGGCGGTCTTTAACCCTTTCTGTGCCAACTGAACTTGGTGCCAGGTCGCTGTTACCGCAGAGAGATGTGCCCAGTGTGGTACAGGGGTCACTGCTCAGGGAGGAATGTGACCCAAACTTGTGGTGTGGATATTTTCCCACTGGCCTCACGCACTTGCTGGTAACCAGTTCACAATCCTCCCATCGCCATTCCGGCTGTGCCATCCACATCTGGCACCCTACAGTGCTGTGATGACTGGCCCACAGGGTTTAATGTGCTTGTAGCCCCCACACCAATCCCAGCAACACCCACACTCCCGGTTCATGACCCCATCCCCTCCCTGACCAGCCCTGTGCCAGCTCGGTCTCTTCCCATCTCCTGCCTTCCTTCAGTCTCGGGAAGCATCATCCCTTCCTCTGCTCTAGTTTTGCCATTCCCTTGCTCCCTTCCCCTCATGTTTGTGCCCCTCATCGGGTGCATCCTGCACTGGTGTTGTCCCTGTCAGGCAGGGGTGGTTCCCCACCACAGTGCTCCCCAGCCATTCCTGCCCATCTGCACACACCCCATGCCTCTCCCAACCCTTCATCCAGCTCTGGGCTCCATCTGCCCAACTCCTAACCTTTGAATTGGAGCCTTCTCCTCTCCTGCACTGCTGCAGTGCTGAGTAGAAGGCGATTTTATATCCAGATGGGACCATCTGCTTTCCCAAGTCCAGGTGTATAACGAACCTGGGGAGCCCACAGGCAGCACAGCTCCTCCTGCTAGCCCACGCTGGGACCTCTATAAAGCTTAGCACCCAGCCTGACTCCTGCATCTCAATAAAAAAATCGTGTATTTGCAAAAAAAAAAAAAAAAAAAAAAAAATTTAAAAAAAAAAATCAATAAAATCCACGTGTTTTCACACACACTGCAGTTGTAATCCAGTAGTTTAGCTGCAGCCCAGCCCTGTGAGACGAGTTACCTCCAGTCTGTGCATGTGATTTTGGTGAGCCACAATTTAAACTCCTGCCAGCAGATTGCAGCGGGAGAAAGGCAATGATCTCAAGGCAGGTAACAGCAGGGAAACCTCGAAGCCCTCGCCACCTGCGTGCAGCCAGAGCATTGTCACCATCTGCCCCAGCTGCAGGGAGGGGAGCAGGACCAGCCCTGCCCGCGCAGCTGGGCTTGAGCACGACCTGTGTGTGGGGGGGGTGCTCCAGCCCATGTCCTGAAGGGTCCCAGCATCTTCCTGAGGTTTATCCTCACCCTCCTCATTTTCCTCCATTGTCAGGCAACTCAATTACCCCCAGCAGGTCCCAAACACCGGCGTTTTTCGGGGTCTCTGGCTCCAACCAAACCCCCGTGCTCAGGGATACATTATCTGACATCCTCTCATCATCTGAGACCCGCGCAGCCCGGGGGCTGCACCTCCCTCCCCCAGCTCTTCACCGCAATCCCCACCATTTTCCACCATCATTTAAGTTTCTGAAGTAATTTCTTTTTTTTCTTTTTTTGTCCCTTTTTTTTTTTTTTTTTTTTTTTTTTTTTAAGCAAACCATCTACCATATGTTCTCCCCTGAAAGGGGCAATTGTTAACAGATCATTAAAACACCGTGGCGAGTGCTCTGAGATTCCTTCCCTCAGTCTTACGCATTATCCCGTCTCTGTCACCCTTTCAATGCGGCTTTGAGGGCTCTGCTTTTCTAACTTCCTTCTCGGGGGGGGAAAAAAAAAAAAAAAAGAAGAGAGAAAGAGCCACTAAAATGACCCTCTTCAGAGCTCTCCTCCTTGCTTTTCAATGTCTTTTGCGACACCCAGCAATAATTGGGGTGGGGGGCTGGCTTGCCGCCGCTGCTGTCACAGGGCTGGGGGTGGCAGGGCCACATCCTGCCCCGTTCACAAGGTGCCAGGGTTGGGATAGCAGGATGAGGGTGCTGCTGACAACCTCTCCTTCCACTGTTGGGCAAAGGGCCTGCTTGTCATGGGAGGCTCAAACAGCACATGCCATCCCTGGTGCTGTCCCTGCTCTGGGATGGGGCTGTGGGATGATCCCCGGGACACACTGGGCTAAGACAGAGAACATTCCTTGGAGACCTCATTCCCTCAGGTGCATCAGGTGCCTTCAGCAGCACAAACGCATTTCATATGGAAATAAGCTAAGAGCTGGCTGGGAGGGGAGCTAAGCCCAGAGATGGAGCTCTTTCAGGGGCTTGGATATTTCACCTCCCTCTCCTGGAGAACTGACACTGTTTTAGGAAACACCAAATGATGGGAAGCTGGAGACCATTAAGGGATGGACCACTTCTGCCTGAGCAACAGCCTTGAGTTGAGGGACACTTCCTGCAGGCTCTATACTCTTGTGATCAGGAAAGACAAGGTTTTCAGAACCCCCACAGAAGTTCCTTACCTGCATCTTCTCCCCTTCCACCGTGGATTTGGCTGTTTCTCCAGGGGCCCATGTTCCCCAACTCATCCAGCCAAGCTCCAGGCACAATTTGCACCTCTGCTCCACCTTTCCCAGCAACCAGTATGAGGCCCTGTGAATTTGCACTTCCCTGTTCCAGCAAAGGAGTGTGCTGCATGGGACCAGAGAGAGCACAACACTCCCACTGGGAAACAGGGGGAGAGGCTGCTGTCCCAGTCAGCAAAACCCAGTTATGTTGGGAAAAAACACAGAAACTTCAAAGCCCTGCACACGGGCTTCTCCAAGAGCCAATATTCCACAGCAGCTCAGCAGCTTTGCTAGGGCCTGCATGCAGCTCCAGGGACCCTGGAGGGCTTCGTTCCCCTTGGCTCTGGTCCTTCAGCCAGCAGGTTTTCCCCAGCACCCTCCAAACCCCTCAGGGTGCTATGTTGATTTTAACCCAGGAAAGTGTAGCCTCAAGTTGGTGCTGCTCTGCTTTGCTCCAATTGAGGGATCTTCCGTGAATAGGTCCCTCTGCAGGGTCCCTGAGCATCCTGGGAATACTGTGGCAAAGCAGTGCTCATCTGCTGCCAGG
Source organism: Certhia americana (assembly GCA_018697195.1). Lineage (NCBI taxonomy): Eukaryota > Metazoa > Chordata > Aves > Passeriformes > Certhiidae > Certhia > Certhia americana. Next base: position 33,786,677 of record CM031862.1, read on the forward strand.
AGCTCCTTGTGCTTCCCCAGGCAAAACCTCCCATCCCCGAACCCCTGGTGCTGACCCATGAGGAATCTCCAAGCAGGGCTGAGCACCGTGATGGGGCTGGGATCAGAAAACCCATACCCAATGCCCAGAAGGAAAAGGCAGCTTTGTCCTGGTGTGCACATCCCAGGCAGGTCAGCCCCTCTCCTCTCCTTCCCAGGACAGCAGCTTTCAGCTCTTCATCAAGGACAAAACTTTCCACAGAAATAAAAAAAGTACCTCCTTCAAAGAAGCCCACTGGAAACGCACGGGACTCCCACTTTCCTGAGGGTATTGGACAGCTGCCTTTGCTGAGGGCTCTGAACGCTGCTGTGGGGCAAAGTTTTATCCCTTAGATCTGCAGGGACAGACTTCAGGCCAGGAGCTGAATCCAAACCCAAGCAGTACTTCCATCCCGAGGGCACAAACAGATGGAACTGTGTCAGTTTTAAGCAGCAGAAAATGCTGAATGCAATTTTGATCAGACAAACAACAGCACTGCTCTCCCACCACAGAGAAGGGAGCTGCCCTCTCTCCCTCCTCCCCAAGAAGGCACAGACATTAAATGAGGATGCAGCCCCAAAGCAGCCTCTGTGCCATTGGTGTTCCTGTGGTCGAGGGGATCTCCCTGGCTCAGAACAGCCCACAGGAGCCCGGCAAGTGGGAGCACCTGCCCTCTGCAGTCCAACACCCATCACACTATTCCTTGCCAAAAATCAGTTCCTGAACCCACACAAGAACCTCTGAATAGTCAGCTGGTGCAGAAAAGTCATGAATGCTGGGAAGTCCTAGCAAAGAAAAGAGCTTTAGGAACACAAATTTACAAAACAACTTCTAGCTAAATAGTTTTTACGTATTAAACACCAGCACTTTCCCCCATCAGGGGGAAGTTAGCTCATCTCACTTCTGAGGAATGAAGCTGAAGATGTAACCAGCAGCTGAATCCTGAGTGTCCGTCCCTCCCTGCCTCATGAACAGGTAATCCCTGCACAGGTTCAGTGCTATGGAGAGATTTTCTTGGAAGCTGTGCATGCACAAAGGAGCTTCCTGAAGCAGAGCAGAGGAAAAGGCCCCTGAAGGAGCCCTGGTGCCGCACGGACGCAGAGATTTAATTCCCATCGAGCAGAGATTTAATTAGTGCTCCACAGAACGGCACATCCATACCACCAGAGGGAGACCTGCTCGGCACTGCTCCTCTGGATCTGCGCTAATTAAAGATTTTTATCAAGCACCAGCAGCAGCAAGTACAGCAGACACTGATGACTTAAGTTTTAGTTTTGTATTTTACAGAATCTGTGCTGTTTTAGTTCTGTGTTTCATATTAAGTGCTACTGAGCTCTCTTCACAGAGTAGGGAGACAAAACAATTCCTTTTCCAGCTTGGGGCCAAGCATGACCCATACAAATTTCAGGTCCAAGAACAAAAACAATGATAAATTGAAGAGAGAAAACCAAGGAGGATGGATAATTCATAACCTGAAGCTATAGCTGGACAATTAACTCCAATATGCTAATGGACCCAAACTTATGACAGAGACCTCGTGACATCCGCTTTTGTGACCATTTTGGGTTCATCTTGGGTGTTGGCTCTTGCACTGCCCAGGGTGTATCCAATGAGACCTTTTAATAAATCCCTGCTTTATCCTTTTGCTCTGTCCAGTCTCTGTTCCAGGTCAGTCTCCAGAAGGCATCAGCACTGTGCACGATGATCCAGCCAGGCCCCCAGCTCACCAGCGTGGATTGCCCAAGCACCAAGCCACATCTGTGCCTCTGTGGCCTCAGAGAATGGAGAGACAAATCTCTTTTTCTGGATGGTGATGGAAAGCAGGAATACATTGAGGATGAACCACTGGCAGCTCACAGCTTGAAGATTACACACACAGAATAATCCAGGATAGTTCTGGGATTTTGTGTGGAGTTGTCTCAGTCTTTTAAGGAGCAGCCAAGGAGCATTTTCTTAAATCAGGTTAAGGATGCATCTGTGAGGAGCAGCCCAACTGTGGCTGCTCCTGCCAGGAGGACAGGGATTAAATTAGATCAGCATTCTTCACCCATCTGAAGACAATTTTCTCATCAGCTCTCTGGAGAAGGCAGCTGAGCAGAGAATCCCTGCATCTCTCTCCTCCAGCCACCTCCCAACAGGCACCATCCCTCCCTAAAGTCACCATGGAGGTGAAGCCAAGATCTATTTTCCTCAGACCCTAGGGAATGGGAAGGGTCAATAGCTTTTGAACCAATCATTTATTAAACAAAATCACACAAGGTTTACTTTGTCATTGTCAGGTTGACAGCACTTGCACCCAAACACTGTGAATGACACTGGGGATGGCTGAAAATTCAGTACAGCCCACGAAAATTCAGTACAGCCCACAAATTTTTTTCTGAAGGGATAATTGCTCTCTTGTATCCCAAAATCCTCTCTCCATTTCATTTAAACTACCTGAATTTTAACCACACTTCCGCCACCTCCTGGTTTCTGGGCCACCTCGTATTTCACACTACCCCCACCTTCACAAGACACTATTAGGAAAAAAAAAAAAAAAAAACCAAACAAAAACTTCTGTCATCAAAGGAGTATTACCTTTGTCACTCCCACTTTCCCAGCCCAGTCTCTGCTGCAAACCAACTTCAGCTTCAATTTTCCCATCCTTCCCCAGCAGTCAGCTCCGTCCTGCCAAGACAGGCAGGACACAAAGCCACCCTAAAAACACACCTTGCTTCTCAGTTTACCAGAAAACATTACTCAAGACAGAGACCGGGAAAATTTGGGTGACCAGGAGCAATTAAATAAGTAGTGGCCATGTGCAGGGCCCAACACTAGAGTGTGCTGTGTAGGAAACAACCTCGCACTGCCCGTGCTGGACTGGGATCTCTCTCCCTAGAACCCATCAGGAACACCGAAGAACTGGATGAGTCCTTTCTTGGCTCCTGGAAATGCATGAAGTTTGCTCAGAAATTCTTGGTGAAGGCAGAGAGTTTAGCAGCAAACTCCGAGTTTTGAAGAAAGCAGAAAAAAACGTCCAGGACAAGTATTAAAAAAAAAAAAAAAAACACAAAAAACCCAAAACCCAACAGAAAAACCCAACAACAAAGCGGCAAGGAGAGAATAATATCTGATATTGCCCTGTTTTTCTTAGTGGAGTGTTTGGAAAAGCAGAGATTTACATTCAGGATATAAACCTGCTTTAGTCTCATCCTGACTTTGATTTAATTGAAATATTATGATAATTAGGTTTTGCATTTTGTCTGCAGGTCTGGCTGGGGCTGGAGAGACTGCAGAGCAATGCCCAGGACAAAGGAACACCAACAAAAAACCCCGGAGCTCTTGGTGGACTAAGAGAAGCAAGGGAGGCACAGATGTTCAGTGACTCTCCAAAACCCAGGCAGGCAGCACCCAAGCCAGAATCACAGCTCCTGCTACTTCTTTTGATTCAATGTTTGAGAGACAGGCTTAACTTATATAAGAAAATAAAAGAATAAAAAATAAAAATAATTTCAGACAAAACCCATGTGTTTGGTTTTTTTTAAGAAAAACAACTCATTGTTTTTATTTCGACAGTAATTTTTAGAAACATTTAACATACAGAACTCCAAAAAAATATAAATCATCTAGTTAATTTACTAAAGGGGAAAAATACAGTACATCCAAGACTCAAACATCCTGTACATTGATACAAAAGCCAGACAGTAATAAACTGCATTAAAAAATAGATCAAGCACTACCTGACTGATTTGACATTGGCATTTGCCCCATTATTAAAAGGCACAGAAGACTGAGCAATGAAAGCCATCGGCATCACATCCATTATTGTCAGTAAGTTCACCATGATTAGCACAAAACCCCCATTATTAAACACACCTTTAATATTCACCATGGCGATCAGTAAGAAATCTCTCAGGAAGGAGCAGGAAAAGTAAGCTGGGAAAGGACAAACACTTAAAATACAACATCCTGGGGTGCAAAGACACTTCCTAGAAATCGAGGTTGAAATCTTCTCCAGTTTTTTCTGGCCGTGCTAGCACTCAGCAGTCGCTCAGAGGGAGATGCAATGATCCATGGACCCACCCTCCGGCAGCGCCGTGGGGCCTCTCCGCTGTGTCCTGGGTCGCACCCACTGCCAGCTGCTGGCTGCTTCACCACCCTCACAGTCTGGAGCAGCCAGCAGGGACCAAAGCTGCCGGGTTTGCCAGGTTTTAGCTGCTCTCTGGGCCCCCCAAGTCACCCCGGGTAGCACATGCAGCAGCCAGCTCCAGCGAAGTCGGGGGCAGCCCTGTGGCGCGCGTCTCCGAACAGGCTCTCGCTCAGCTTGTGCTCCGTGATGATGTCCTCCACCCGGGTGACGTACAGCAAGGACAGCAGCACTCCCAGGAACTGCCAAAGGAAGGGCAGCCCCAGTTAGACAGCACACTGGAGCGTTAGAAAGTCACAGCTGTCACAGCTAAAAAGCCCCAAGCAAAAGCGAATTGCCTCACCAAATCCTGCAACGTATCACAATGACCACAGAATGATTGATAGGTTGGAAGAGACCTCCAAGATCATCGAGTCCAACCCATGCTCTGACACCTCAACTGGACCCTGGCACCAAGTGCCACATCCAGTCTGTTTTTAAACACATCCAGGGATGGTGACTTCATCACTTCCCCAGTACTTTATCACTCTTTCCGTGAAAAACTTCTTCCTAATATCCAGTCTGTATTTCCCTTGGTGAAGCTTGAGACTGTGTCCTCTCATTCTGTCAGCTGCTGCCTGGTGAAAGAGACCAACCTCACCTGACCACAGCCATCTTTCAGGCAGTTGTAGAGAATGATAAGGTCACCCCTGAGTCTCCTTTTCTCCAGGCTAAACACCCCCAGCTCCCTCAGTCATTCCTCACAGGGTTTGTGTTCCCAGCCCCTCCTCTGGACACACTACCAAATTACCAGAATGCCACCTCAGCATTCTCGGTTACATTAAACCCAGAAAGAAAATTATGATTATAGCCGAAAGAGATTTCACGCACCAGGTGCTCCCCCTCATGGCTAACACGGGGGACTCCTCTTACCTGGGGCAGCAGTATGCCGAGCAGCACGCCAGCCATGATGCTGTAGTTGTCCAAAAACCAGATGAGCACAGCGTTCGTGCACCCTCGGACGTAGATAACGTGCTGAACACTCAAACGCTGCAAAATACCAGAGCAAGGCTTCAACAGGTAGTTCCACTGGTGTGTGGGACATGTGGCAATTCCAGACTCAGGGAGGCAGGTTTGGTTTGTCTTCCCACCTCTTTAAACACACTGAGTTTAACAAAGACCTCGTCAGTAACTCTTCCATCTGTTTTTAAGCTGCTCCACACCTCAACAAATTGCTCTATTTTAAAAAAGTTATCCTACAACTAAGTTATTTCATTGTCTTAAACCTGCTTGTTGCAGCTATTTTTCAACAAGAAGTGCACCCAATTCCCATTTAAGACCACTTGGAAAGCAGAGGAGTCTCTCTTTAGCTTTCATCTCCACTTCCAAGTTGAAAATACAGCAGTGGCAAAATATAAATTGTGGACCAAGTGCTCTGCAAAAAGACCCTAAAAAGGACAGGAACAAGAGGATTTCAGATTCAGTCCTGCAAGCTGTGCTGCCCTGTGACCTTAGCCCATAATACAGAAAGCACTTGAGGCTGCAGAGGGTCCCAGGCGGATGAATGGGGTAAAATTAAGCATATGCTGAAGTGCTCCGTGTTAGGGCCCGGCAGGAGCATTCAGGTGATTAAGCCACAAATCAATGAATCTAAATGAAGACAAGTTGTATGTAAAGATAAAGTTGTATTTAAAGATAACCGGTAATCCCAAAAACCAACAACGGAGGCTGGCATTGTGCTCCAAGTGCCTCAAATGAGCTGGGGAGAGGAGCTTTTTCTGACCAACCCCCCCGCCCTGCCTCCAAAGCCAGGAGTGGAGAACTCCGGGCAGATCCAATTACCGATTTCCCTTCTTAATCACTCTGCAATTACCGCCTTGAGCTGGCAGTCTCTCCTCTGGAGTCACTGGGGCTGCTCCCGAAAGGGAAGGATAGAAGAGGAGGCCCCATCCCACTCCTGGAGGGAGGAGAAGGTGGCCAACACAACCAGGGAAGTCCCGCTGCTCTTCCAGGAATAATGTCCCAGGCTTTAAAATAAAACACCCCACTCCTGGGATATAGAATACTTAGAAACAGCAAAGTTGGCTTTTTTTACCCAGTGAGGAACTGTGGCTGCTAAGTACTGAAAGCTTTCCCTAACTCAAGTCAGCGCTTCAAATTTTGAAAGCAGCTTTTTGTGCATTAACTGTGCAATTAATTTGGGGAAGTTGTCAACAAAGAAGGAATCGTGGAAAACGCAAAGAAGGGAAGATACAAAAATCAAACAAGATTAGTTTTTCCTCATCTGTGGAAATTATTCCAGGAAAAAGATGCATTTTAATTGCTGATTTTACTGCCTGGCAGTTTAAAGCACACAGAAGACACTTTTGTAACAGACCAAAAAAAAAATAAATTAAGAGAAGCAGCACCCTCTGCCATGACAGGGTGGGCACTGGCTACGTTACCTCTTGGTCAATGGTTTTGTATCCACACATAGTGTTGATAATGTCTGTCTGAAAAGAAAACAACAAGTATGAACTGCAGCAGGAAGCTAAAACCACAAAAATATTATTTTTATTCCGTGTTCAGCCAGCTCATATAACAGCAATGACAGGGTTATTCCCCAGTCCTACACCAGTTCATCCCAGCACGCCTAGTGTCAGATTTAGTTAGAGTTCCACGTGATTTTAGAGGAATGAGTACTGTCAGTGTGCCACAAGACATTTGAACCATTTCTACCCAACAAAACCTGGGTGGCACCAGCAACCAATGTGAGCTGTGACACAGCTGTGTGACATAGCTGCTCCCATGGAATGAACAGCTGGATTTCCTTTTAAAGCCTTAATAACTTACACCTCATTACTAAAACCAGGGGTTGACACAGCCTTCGAGCCAAGACGATGACAAATTTAAGCTCAGAAATATCTTCAGTTTCAATTAACTTCCAATACTATGAATGCTTTCTTCAAGACTAAATTCATTACAGTACTTATACAATACCATTATATACATGAATATAAAACTCTTATACTTAAAAGAGACTGAGTGCTTGCATTCACCACAGATTACTAATGCATTTTCTGTAGCCATGTAATGCCTTCTTTCAAGGTTCTACCTCGAAAGCCTGGAAAAGTCAACCTGAAAATACTGTCCTTCACTTAAAAATCATCCAGTGTAAAAACCCGCTGGCATCTAAGGAAGCAGTGAATAAATCCAAATTTCCAATGGAGGAAAATCCAAATCCTCCAATTTCCATGGAGGAAAACGAGTTTTTAAGACCCCCAAAATGCTGGGCTCTCACCTTGAATGCACAACTGTCTGATAAAAAGGGTTTTCAGCACATTCCTAAAGGAAATATGTTGGACTGTTCCACAGGGCTGTTGGGAAACAGTGTGGGGTACCCATCTGCCAACCACAGGTAATATATAATACACTTGGAAGTCAGTATCAGTATTAGGCACCAGCGTGTTGTGTTGGCTGTGAGTGATTTCACACTCCCAACACTGCTGGAGCCTGATCAACTGACACATGGTCACTCCCAGAATATGTGACCACAAGGAATGCAGTCCCATCATTTCACTTCAAACACAGAATTTGCTAACAGGACGTCGTGGCATAAGCAAATGCACGCAGAGGAGATAAATGCTTTGGAAACAGAAGATTACAGGCATTTGGGACTAACTTCTATCTGCTACACTAGTGTAAGTCTTTAATAAATAATTTGATTCACACATAGTTCCTTTAGAGCCCCCCCAGTAGGAGCTGGCTCGTCTTAGCAGAAGGCTTTTACAGAGGATCAGAATCCAGGCACCAACATTAGCGGCAGTTTTCCATGACTACAAAGCCAATGAGTAATCACAAACCATATCTGTAGCTTTCCAGGACAGAAACCAGCCTGTATTTGGAAGGATTTGTCAAACACACAAGACTGATGCATCTTCTGGTTGTTTTTTCCCTGAGGCAGCCCTGGTGCTGGTGTTAGACTGCACACAGCACAGCAGCAGCATCTCCCTGCTGCAGAGCCACGAGCCCTCACCTACTGCAGCACCTGAAGGAGCCACACTTCCATTTGGGGCTTCTCCCTGCCTTTCAGTCACCTTCCCTGAGCTTCACACTTCGTGGGCTACAAGCAGCCTAATCCCTCCCCCCATCCCCAGCTGTCAGTGAAGCATAGGGAGAATATACTCCAGGTTTTTTTCCCTGGAGAAGTGTTTTCCCTTTCCTGAAGGCAAAATCCTGAGTTGTTCTGCTCCATCCAGCTACAGATCCTTTCTCTCAAACACCTAAGATTCAAATCATAACTGTTCAGCTTTGGTTTCTGAGAATAAATCAAAGCTCATCACAGATTTAAACAGACCCATTCCCACACCCCAAAAATGCATGAGCACATGGAATAAACACCTGCCTATGATAACACATTTCTCAGCAACACCTCGCAGGATTACTGACACAACTATTGCATCTATTTGTCCTTTTATTTTAATAAAATAAAAAGGGCAGCCCAAACCAGGCAGCAGCAGGACATCCATCATGAGCTCTGCTCTTACGCACACCCAACCTCTGCGTCTTGTGTTCAGACTAGACACCAAAAATGACAAAAACCCAGTGAGGCAGGGACTGCCTGTACTGGAGTAGTTGAGGAATAGTTCTTCATCAAATTCAGCATTACATACATCCCTCAAATGAAGAGCAGTGAATTACAGAATTAATTAAAACACATGAAAATGAATGCCTGCTCCTGGTGCTGTCAGCACCAGTTAGCACCAGTTTATCACAGACTGAGAAACTGGTTCAGACTCCAGTCCTTCCAGGATTTTAGAGGCAGGTAGTTTTCAAGGATAGGCTGGGGCAGACCTGTGCCCACAAGCTGACCCTGAGGTCAGCTGCCCACATTTTTGGATTATTCTCGAGGTCATTCTGTTTGGTTTTTAATTCACACAGCAGCTGGAGCACATCACTCTGACCCCCACCCAAGGAAGCCACCAAGTCCCAGGCTTCCTTTCACAGCTGGAACAGCAAACCCTGGGGAAAACATCAGCAAAACTGAATTTTAAGCAGGTCTGGTTCAGGCAAGCCATGATATTAGTGGAGCTCCCAACATCCCTTCTGGGGATGGGAAGTGGGTCAGTAAAATGGACCATAGCCAACACATCTAATCCATTATTTCCTCCCTTTCAAGCTGTCAAGACCCACAGATCCATTAGAGGAGGAAAGGACCCATTTTCCTTCACTTCTTACCCCAGACTTCCTAAAATCAGGTACCTTTGTAAGTGAAGACCAGCGATGCTGAGGTGCCAGGACTTACCTTATTCCTGATGCAGCAAGTGTAGGGCACCCCACAAGCCAGTGGCCCTGGAGCTGCACAGTTGTGGTACACATTTTGGGACCAATCTCTATAATCTTCCCCACCACAGCACTTAAACTGGAGGGGAAAAAAAAAAAAACAACAACAAACCCTCAATGATCTTAAAGGTCTTCTCCAACCTAAATGGTTCTATGATTCCAAAACGAAAAGGAAAAAAAAAATGTTCAGAGAGTTTAAGGTACACAATTAGAAAACAAAGTAAGAATAAAATAATTTTCAAAGCCCTGAGCTACCAAAAAATTCTGTCATTTTATCAACAAGGCATGTGTGAATGCATATGATAAATACAATTTAAAAGAGTTAAAGATACAGGTAATATTCCTCTGTCACTCATTGAACCATAACCCAGGGTGCCAGAGCAAAGTACTTTGTGCTAAGTTCTACCTCCCATCTTTTCAGAGTTGAAAAATTATCTTTCCAGCTCTGGACATTGTTAAGCAGTGTTTTTACAATGACTCTTTCTTGACCTGTAAACTACCTCTGCAGTTGTTTTAAGGATTACAGCTACATTTCCAACTGGATCTGAAGGACAAAAGCGTTGCTCTAAGGCATAAATTAATCTCACCAAAACACTGTGGGTGTAATTTAGAAGAACTGAAAGCTGGCAAACAAATACTGTAAGTTTGCACTGACTTAATATAAATATTCACTTTATAATTTAAACGAAGGGAAAAGGAGGAGTTCATTTAAATCACTAATGTGTACATTTGCTGTACGTATCCATAATTTTGGGCAGTGCATGGAAACTTTAAAGCATTATGAAGTCTAATGACAAAATTTCCTCAGGATGGTTTTGCTTCTGACAGACTTTCCATGCTAACTTTGTTTTTCAAAGCAGGCTGCCATCTCCATAACGATGTCCTAGAATATATGTATCACTTCCTAAGTCAATCTTTTTTTAATAACTATTACTTGGCATGGTCACGGACATCACATGGGCCCTGACATCCCATTTCTGAACCCTTTTTGCTTCTTCTGCATTCTCTGAACTGCATGGCAGAACTCTTCAATAACCCAATAAACATTTCAACAGACCAGCCTTATTAAAAAAAAAAGAAAATAAAAAGGCTGTGAGTCAATGCCACGTGCCATTAAGTAATGCCCAGCTGGGCTCACCACAGTTTCTGGATTTTAATTACAGGTAGATACTCTTCCACTGGTATTTCCTTACAATAACCACTTGTTAAAGAGCTCTGTGCATGCCCTCGAGCAGCCACACAACCCAGGCTGCAGCAGCCTAAATGCCACCTCATTTCTCTTTATCCAGTGCCTCCTGTTAACAAGATGCTCCTCAATCCCTTGGGCCAGCCAGCAGAAATGCTGAGTGCAAGGCCAAGGGTGGAATATAGGCTGAACTCATCTGAATCCAGCTGTGGAGCCACTATAAACCTACAGGTTTGTAGGATCTGACCTTGAGCATTTGAATTGCACCTGCCAAGGTGCATTCTGGCCCTCTTTTTGCAGTGATGTAAGAGGGTTTTAAATGCCAGCTGGAATGCTGGATGAGCCCTAACCTCAGCAGCAACACCACAAGAGATGATACACGAGATCTCATCCCCCTCACCAGTAACAACTTGATTGTCACACCTCTGGAAAAACTCAAAGCTGCTGCTGAGTTAGTCCAAGGGGGAAAAAAAACCCCAACAAACCTGCTTTTGAACAGAATCCATGATGTTCTTGAAGTCTAAATCATCATAGTAATTCTCAATCCCTCTTCTAATGTTGTCGTTCAAAAATTTGATTGTCTAGAAAGAAAAAGGAAAACAAGATTCATGGGTTGCACAATGGGCAGGTGGGCTGGAACAGAATTAGAAGAGCAGGTTAAAGTGACAAGTGTAAAAAAAGGCCAGTTTTTTCTTTTTCTAAGAGAAAAAACCCAAAGCACGCGTTAAAAACAGATATTTAGCACAGTCCTCCAGGGACCAACCATCTGTTCTCCTCTACAGAAGCAACCTCACTGCTGGGTTTGGGCTGGGAAGTGCAACACCTCCACTGCTGAGAGACTCTCCAAGCATCTCCCAGAGATGGTCCTGTTATCCCCAGGCAGGATCCCTGTCACTGGGGACCCCCATCCTCTTTTGGGTGACACAGCAGGGACCCCCACCATCTTTTGGGTGACACAGCAGGGACCCTCATCCTCTTTTGGGTGACACAGCAGGGATCCTCACCCTCTTTTGGGGGACAGAGCATTGGGTTTTGGTGGTGGACCTTGGCACCATGGTCTGCACCACACCCCAAGCAACAGGATTTGACTGGATCACCACCGTCCATGAATTTTATTTTCCATGAATCTTCCATTAATTTGATTTTCCAAAGAGTCCACAATTTCCAGATAGAGAGCTTTATTCCACATGGAGTGGAAAAAAAGGTGTATCTGTGTGTTTTACAGTGGTTGTGGTGAGAAATATGGCAGTGAGGCAACGGCAGATACGAAATGGCATCTCCTCAGCATGGCATATTAGATATTAAATCAACAAAGTGTTTTTTAAGTTCAGAAATTCAGAGAAAAGAAAAAAAGAAAAAAAGGATATTTAGTTTTCAAGATCCAGCACGATCTCAGCACAACCAAGCCAGAGACTAATCACAACCGGAATGTTGTTCTTTCAATCCAGCTGCTGAAATGGACAAAGTTAAAGCCTTACAGGTCAGAAAACCCGAAATACACCCACTCATCTTCTCATTATTACAAACTGCATCACTTACACACTAATCAGAACAGAAAGGATTATCACATCAGTGATGAGAAATAATACAGGACCCTCCTAACTGGTCAAGAACCTCATTCAGACTCTACAGATTTGAAAAGGAAGTAGAGAAAGAAATGGGAAAAATGCACGTGACACACAAAACAAACAGGACTTAAATAGAGGCTACTACCTTAAGCTTCCATAAATGCTTTCTTGTTCTCCCCATACTAACCCAAACTTCTCCACTAACCTTGATAAACAAGGGAAGAAACCCATCCCTAAGCGTAGGTGTCCTGGTTTAAACCCAAGTATAGATATCTAGTACTTGCCTTAGTGAATACATTTATGTTTTAAAGCATTTCTACCTGAAAAAGATAAAATAGCCTGCTGCTTTCTGTGCAGAAAAATCAAGGTTGAATACAGTTACAGCACTGTCAGTAATGGAGTCTCCTCTACAAATTCGTTATGTTGCTTATGGATAAGGGCAGGGCAGAGCTGTCCTGTAACTGAGGCAAAACATTTGGGCCACTAAGAAACAACAGTCTCCAAATCCACCTGGAAACTTCCCAAATTAACAGTCAGGCCCAGATGGCAAAACAGAAGAAAGCATTTTGTCATACCCAAAGAGCTGGGAACTCATTTTGCCTGTGCTGCACATTTGTAATCACCAGATTTTCTCCAAGATTGTTAACCTGGAATTTGTCTCCAGGACAGTGGCAAACCCCACCATGGCTGAGCCCTGAGGACCCTGAAAAGCCTGGGCCTGTCTCCAGACCTCTACCAATGAGTGCTCAGGTGACAACTTGAGAAGCTGTCATTTAGCAGAGCTGAATCATATCCAAAGCTGAAGCCAGCAGCTCACCTGGTTCCTGAAGATCAGGGCCACCACTCCACCTGTCAGCTCGATCAGCAGGCAGATACCAAGGATGTACATGAACTGCAGGAAAATAAGTGCAAGGGAGTCATTAGACAGAACTCCAATTACTCTTTCAATCAGTGCCCTTCAGTCTAGCATTCAATTACCAATAGACTTGGCTTTCAGCATGGCACTTCAAAGGAAAATATAAAGCTATGGGTTTGTCCTTATAAAACTGTCAATGTCACGAGAAAGCCTTTTTTCCTCACTTAAATTATTCTGGGTTTTGTCCAATTGGCAAGCACATTATTTTTCTGCTCTGAACAGACTCAGTACCATTAGATGTAATTATCCTGCCAAGATACTCCTTTCCACAATGGCATTCCAGACAGGCACATTGATGGACTGCTACAAACCACACCACACTTCATGTTTTTGTGCCTCCTACAAAACCACTACCTACCTGTTAGCTTTCAATTAGTGGATAAAGCAGCACACCTTAAGATAATCCAAACCACCTTCTACTCCACTGCCAGTGCTAAATCAAAGCAAAATTCCAGGCTTGGGACCTTTTAGTGTGTTGCTTCCCACACTTACTTGCCTGGGTACATACACGTGCTCACAAATGCACTCACACACAAACATGTGTGCACCCATGACTGCCCATCAAAGCATGTGCAAAATGTGAAAATTATGAAGAAATCCATTGCACTGTGAGAGAGCTGCAGCATGCCAGTACTTGAAATGTTCTTCCAACCCTTCAGGCATAAAAGACAGGTGTTAAGCAAATTTAGGTCTGCTGTGTAGCAATGAAATTCATCAGGAGGGAAGTTTTATGATCCCTCGTCTGAAAATAATCCCTAATGCTCCCCTCTGAAAGCTGCTTTAACTTCTGTGAGCACAGTGTCAGTGTCTGGAATTCACCAGACAGGCACCTTTTCTCCTGCTAAATCTGGAATCAGCCTGGGAAGCTGGCATCAGGGACTTGCTTTGTTGAATATCCAGCTGGGTTTGCTACTAGAATGGGAACAAAAATTGTTCCTGGCATCTGACAGCCCACCACACTCAGTGGGAAAGGAGCCTGAGGAGGGGCACTCAGTAAAATTCCAGTATAGCTTCAAAATCCATGGTTATTTCTAGCTTTGCCCTCTGTAACAAACCACATATTTAGCATTTTGTTACGCTGAACTGACATGACAAGGCCAGGTTGGGTAGGGTTTTGTGCAACCTGGTCTAGTGGAAGGTGTCCCTGCTCATTGCAAGGGGGTTGGACTAGGTGGCCTTTAAAAGGTCCCTTCCAACCCAAACTCTGTGTGATTCTGTGCAGGTGAAAACAAGTTTGCACACTTTAATTTTAATTAGTCACACGTGCAGCTTCCATCTGCAATTGCACCGCTACCCAGGAATTTCCCTAAAATTCCCCTTTTTAGAGGCACTGGGGAGTAAAACCTTGTCCCTTTCACTTAACCTTTGGAAAGAGCCCGAGCTCCACGTCTAACCTTGAACACACATTTCTCCATCTCCCCTCTACATCCCACTTCCCAGGGCAGGACAGTCAGACACAGACAGCAGCCTGCTGGACATCAGCCTGAGCCAGGGTTTCCCTCCTGAGCTGCTTCCTCTGGGCTGAAACCAGCAGCCAGCATCAACTGGTACATCAGCAGCTGAGTTTGCACAAGATACACACCAACTGATAATAACTCAGATTCCTGGTTATTTTCCATAACACCTTCACTGCTGGGAAGCTCCTTTTCCCAGCACTGGGCTCAGACCCTCGCCAGTCCTGTCGCCAGCAAGATGGAATGCTGCTGCTCCCTGAGGGAGGGACCACAGCCACTAAATTCAGATTTAATCAAAACGTTTTAAAAAGCAGCTTCGTTAAAATCTTTTTCAGTGCAGCCGTGGTTCTGGAGGTGAATTCAGAGGAAAAGCAAAAGCAACAAGCTGTAGAAACCAAGAACAAAAATTCCAACACTTACTGCTTGCAGAAGGCATAAATTGTCTCTTAGAGAAGCCAGTACACCCACGAAGGATACCAGGAACATTACAATGCCCAAAAGTATTAAAATAATTGCTGGGGCTAGAAAGGCACTTTCTAGAGTTTTGTACTTCTGTCTTTCAATTTCTGCATAAATCCCAACGGCGAGGACGAGGGCTCCAATCACCTGGAAAAGAAACAGAGGACAGCATGGATATTATTCTTTCTCCCAGCAAACACAGAGGTGACAGGTTGTGAGTACACAGGAACCTGTCACTGCTCACTTCAGGATTCATTATAAACAACACCCAAAGCAGAAGTTTGGATTAAACAAACTTTTTAAAAAACCCTTCAAAGAATAAAGCAGAAAAAGAGCTGAGTTGGAAAACAAAAATTAAACTTGTGCATTTCAAAAATACATTTCATCATGTTTTAATATTCTGGAAGTTAAACTAATCAAAATATACATCACTGGCTGAAATGTAATTTATTACCCATCTGAGATCACATATATCACATACATGAGCAACTGCCATGGCATTAACAACCCTCCTTTGCATGTCTGTCTGTCCTTCCCTCAGTGTGTATAAATATATAGAAATATCCATGTGCCTCTAACATAACACAGTTTCTAAACTGGTCTGCACCTTCATATTAATTCCTACTGTATTTAGGCTCAGTAAATACAGTCAGATATTTCCTATACTTCCACTCCTCCTGCCATCAGGAGAAAGGCATCAGATTAAAAACTAAAAAAAAAAAAAAAACCACAATTTTGAAATTATGCCATTTTCTTGATCAACTACTAAAGATTATCTGATAAGTGAAATAGGAAGCGACATATTTCAATTAACAAGGTAAAGATACTTCAATCAAAATAATTAATTTGAGTCAAAATCATTTGGTATTAAAACTACAGTGTGCTGCAAATCACTTTGAATTATGCTGAATTAATAAAAATTAAAAACAGCCCACAATACTTAATTACAAAAATTGCAGTGGAAAAACTTTGCTGCCGACTCCAACAGCCAGACACATCGTCAGGGAAGAGACCAGACACAAATCAATCATTTTGGCAACCTGATAAACAACACTCCCCTTTCCTGACCTGACATTTCCACAGGAAACACGAGTCTGCTCTCTGCAATGCTTCTCAATTAGACTTCTTAATTTTTAATTTCACTTCTTAATTTTGGATATGACACAGTACATCCTGGAGAAATGGCTAAAGGGACACACGAGTTCAAGAGCCAAACAGCTGAAATACTTTTTTAATTATGGGATATCTTAAAATAAATAGCCATTTACTGGAAGTTCTTGATTTTCTGTGGGAATGAATAATGACAGCTAAGGACAATATGTAGGGGATGCCATCAGTTTGTCATTTAAAGAGGGAAAATTCTCAGAAGGGTTCACCCATAAAAAGTAAATATACTGAAGCTATTTAAAAAGCAACTTAAAATTTGACCAAATTGAGAGTAACCCCAAAAGTGGATTCTCCTGCAAACACTGAAGTGTCATTAACAACAATAACTCTTGCCTGGTAGACCCCTTGTTTAAAAAATTTTAAAAAAAGAAACACTGGACATAAACATAGGTGTTAAAGCTTGGTAGGGATTATCAGAATTTCAGAAGAGCGTTGCTTCAAGACTAGAACTTTTCACTGAAATGTCCTTTTCTTAACCCCAATTTTCTCATGAAAACATTAAATTTCAGGGGGGTGGGGGTTTGACTAAAAGATGCCTGTAAGTAAAATACAAGATACTTCCTACATAAAGAACTTAAGATACATAGATACATATAGCACCTTTATCCACACATATCTTCACCCCTTTCCACTTCCACTTGTGCTCCCACACCCTCCAAGACTTACGCTTTCATAATCTTCTATTTTCTTAAGCATTTAATAAAAACCTTTTAAACCTTTAATATGGAAAAGCCAACAGCAGCATTTACTTCAGGCAAGCAGATGTGCTAACCCAGCAGCCCTCCCAGCCGAGTCTCTTCTCATCTCATCTCATCTGTGCTCTCCCTTCCTCTGCCTGGGGTGGGAACAGGAACCCACAGGCACACGGACTGTTTACATCCTGCATCCTCCACAACAGCCCCCAGTTTAGCAATTCCAGCTGTGTACACAGGAAAAATTAACTGCCCTGACTCACTTTAATTGAGCATCCACCAGCAAATACCAGGGGATTTCTCTGGGGCTTTTGCACAGACAGAAGCTGCTTTCCCAAAAGAAAGGAGAAGCACTCATTAATTTATTTATAAGCAGAAGATTTAACCCTTTATTTACAGTTCTTTTTCTTCAATAAAGCTCAACAACAGCACCTTGTGTTTAAAATGCTGGATTTTGTTCAGCTGGGCAAGAAAATTACATTACAGCCCCATTCTCCAGCAAGGGAGTCATCTGGAAAAGTTACAATGACAGCTAGTTTGTAAAAAAGCCCTGGGGACAGGGGAAGAGCTCAAGGCCTGTAGCAAACATCCCCTCCGACACTCCTGCAATGCTTTAATTTCCTTTCTGCTTTGGATAAGGCTGGAATTTAGTTCCTGGTGGTTTAAAGCCATCCTGGGGTTCTCAAACCTGGGACTTCATCACTCATAAGGTACCAGAGGAACTGCAACAGCAGGGAGGGACTCGAATGAGCTCAGCACCCAGCAGGTCAGAGCCCCCAACAGCAGCAGAACATCACAAACCACCCAATATCCAAGAAAGCCAACACTCCCACAGCCAAGCTTTACTTCCAAAAACCAAAAAAAAGAAAAAAGAAAAAAAAAAAAAAAAAGGCACACTCAGCAGGAACAACAGTGCTGGAAAGAGAACCAGGCGACTGACATTTACAGCTGATGAGATCTGCTCCGCTCAGCCGGAATGAGAGAAAATTCCGCGAGCGAAGCCCACACGCCTCCCACAATCCGACGCCAGCAGGATGCTGCCCAGCCCAGCCTTCCCCAAACAACCCTCCCCATCATCCATGTCCTCCATTCCCTCGCTGGCAGCCCCCATCCTCCCCCTCCCACAGCAAAGCATCTCCCCGGCACGGCCAACAAATGGGAGCTCGCGCTTATGAACGAGGGCAGGGCATTGAAAAATCCAGAGCGAGCAACTACAAAGAGTAAATAAAATCCTGAAAGAGGCTTTGTCCTCTGCGGGCGCTGCCAGGATGGTTTCAGGAGGGCCCTTTCCCTGCCACCAGACAAGTGTTGACATCCATCCCATCAGCAAGGGCCCTCACCGCCAGCAGAACACGCAGGGCACACAACGCGCACGGTCCTTCGCCATGGACACACTGTGGAAAAGGGCGCCTGAAAAATAACACAGCAAATCTGAATTTCCCTCTTCAGAAACTCACAACTGCAGAATAGCTGCGGAGGAACACAGGGAGCATCAGGAGCCTAAAGCTGAGGGCTGGTTTGTCTGCTAAGACAGACAAAAGATATCCAAGATCCCAAAAAGCCGGAATTACACCCGATCACTTCGCGTTTCGATCTTTGTTCATTGAGTCACAGGTTGAATCTGACACTCTCTATCAAATCTGGTGGATCTAAGCCTCTTTCTCCCACACAGCAAAGCAAAAGCCTTTTACTCTGGGTAAATACCGTGTCAGACAAAGCCAGAGCAGCCAAACGAGAACTTAAGCAGCATTTGAAGTGAAAAAGCCAGATAGAAAAAAACCCTGCCTGGTCACCTCTGAAGCCAGCATCTTCCCAGTGTCCCAGTGCCTGAAAAAAAAGCACCTTTAAAAATCACGGTGCTTACAAAGAGCATTTGCAGAGGGCCCCAGGGGCTCCTTCCAGCCCAGGTGTGGATGTCAGAAGTCAGTGGTCATAGCCTGGGCCCGTCATTTGGGACTCCCTGGCTTTACCAAACACCTGGATGAGGACAGCAAGTGCCACACACCTGTAAACTCCAGAGCCTGGAGGCTCTAAACTCCTCACCCTGCCGAGGCTCAGGAGAGGACATACCCAACACACCCAGGAGTGACGCTGTAGGGCAAAGGCCCCATTTGCCCACCTCCCCTGCGGGGCAGAGCTGCATTTGAATACGCACAGGAAGGATTTTTCACCTGCCAAACTTCCACACTCCCCCCGTGCCAAGTCCCCATCCGCCGAAACAAGTTTTTTGTCAGTCCCTGGCAAGGACGGGGCGGCTGCAACCACGGCCACGGGCTGCTGACAGCACGGGTGGGGACAGCAAAGGCAACGGGGTTGGGACACCGCCCCTCAGCCGCGGAAACACATACTTTGCAAAGCCCGAGCCCGGCCAGGGCAGGACCCGGGGGTGCGGACCCCCCGCCCGAGCCGCGCACACCGACGCCCCGGAGTCACCAGAAGGGGTGGAGTAGGGATGAGGGTGAGTTGAGGAAGAGGGAGGAGAGGCCGCCAGCTAGTACCGCGCCTGCTCCGGGTTCGCCGCCGCATCCTCCTCCCTCCCTCCCTCCCTCTCTCCGTCCCTCCCGCGGCACCTGCCGCCGCCCCGCCGGGGCCCAGCGGGCCCTCCGCATTCCCGGCCCTGCGGGCGCGGCAGCCCCGACGGCGGCCGGGGGCGCGCCGCTTCCGCAGCGATGAGGGGAGCGCAGGGGAACGGCGCATCGCCCGCGAGGGTCGGCTACGCATTCGCCTATCGCCTTTCTCTCCCCACCCACCCGCTCTTTGTCTGTTTGAGTTTGTTGTGTGTTGTGGTGGTTGGTTTTTGGTTGTGGTTTTTTTTTTTTTTTTTAATTACCTCAGGAACGCAAGCCGCTAGGAATCTGGACCGTGCTGCAGGCGCCCCGCAGGCATTCCCAGAGCTTGCCATCGCCATTAGCCCAGCCGGGACAGAAATAACCGTGGGAAGCCGCTGCTAAGGGCACTCAGATTTTATTTTTTTGGTGGTTGGGCATCCAAAAGCGTGGCAGAGCCATGCGCCCCTGCAGCAGCAGGAGGACGCGTTAGCAGGGTATTTCGCTCTCTTGTGTACCACGCGATCGCACATGCAAAGGGGGTCACGTCGCCAGATAACAACAGATACGGGCATTATTGCGATGGGCAGCTTTGTGCCTCAACGATATGTTTCTCCCCGTCCGTGACTGTGACCGTGGGTCGTGTGGTCTGACCACAGCGATCAGAACTGCAAAACCCCATTCATGCCTCCGAGATGAAACAAGCCCCTTTCAAGCCCGCCGTGCTGCACTCCTGTCACCACAAAGGGCTATTTTACCCCCGGGGGAAAAAAGTCTCATCAAAGTGCAGACAACGTCACAGAGGTCGGTGTTTCATCCTGGCCGGAGAAAGAAGGAGACAGATGGCATTGAAAAATTCCAGTGTCTGTGTCAGAGGAGATGAGTGGGCAAGCATTTTCTTAATAACCTAGACAAAGAGAAGGAAAACCTGAGCTGCATGTGAGAACTGTGATAAACATCAGTCACACGTCATTTCTGGTCATACAATAGTACCCAAAATTTCATTTCTAAAGCTAATAAAAAAATACCGGATAAATTCTGTTATTAAAAGTACCATGCCTGTTATGCCTGCAGTGCTACTGCATTAGCTTCTGGAAAAACAAATCCAGCCGGGACACTCACCAGCAACAGAACAGCTCTTCCCTCTAATGTTTCTCTCAGAATACCTGTCCAGAGCATCCTCTTTAAAAATATTCAACAACTTCATTTTCAGCAGATCTGCAAACATCCCGACACTTGACATGGAATGAGGCGGAATCCATCACATACAGTTGCTGGGACACATTACTTTCTTGTCAATGGGCTATGTCTCATGGTTGTCCTTCACATCCGAGCATTTCTTGTCGCTTAGCATCTTCCCTGGCTGGGATTTAACTAAATTGCTTGTTTGGTTGACCTTTTAAAAAATTTACCTTGCTTTTATGCTTATTACTGCCACAAAAAAACTGTTGGGGACATCATGCTGGAGGGTGGAGCTGAGTAAGAGTGTCCATTCCTGTTGTTTCCTCAGGAACGAGCAATTCTCGGACCAAAGGTTCTGTATGAAATGCAGACAATATTGCGCAATCCCTTTTCTTCTGAATCCCAGACTTGGCTACAAATGGCAGATTTCTTGGACACAATTATGTTCAGTGCAAAAAAGG
>CM031862.1:33807997-33921108 GCA_018697195.1 Certhia americana
GTGCTGGTGCGATAGGACACAGTGTTTGGCACCTCAGCAACCTTGCACCCCGGGCCACGGCCACTGGGAGAAAACACCATCCAGACGAAGCGTGCAGAGATTTTCGAGGGGCAGTAAGCAGTGAAGAAACCGTGAAAACCGGGAAGAGGGAAAAGACAACCAGAAAAGTTACGTCTGCACAATGTGCGAACCACGCAGGCCTCCCACCGGTGCGCGGCTCAGCGAACTCAGCTGTGCCCACTTCCGCTGCCTGGGGGGAACAGAACCAACAGCACACGGACGGGTTGACGCCGGCAGCCGCCACAAGGAGCCCCCGGTTTACAAGGCCACTGGGACACAGGAAATGAACGGGCCCGACCACTTTAATTGAGCATCCCCAGCTCAAATACCAAGGAGGTCGCGGGCGGGTGCACAGACAGCTAAGCGCTTGCCCAAAAGAAGGAGAAGCCTCATTAATTTTTTTTATTTTTCGATAGCAGAAGATGTAACCCTGTATTTACCAGTCTTTTTCTTAAATAAGCTCAACAACAGCACCTGGGGTTTAAAATGCTGGATTTTGTTTCAGCTGGGCAAGAAAATTACTTACAGCCCAGTCGCCAGCAGGGTCATCTGGAAAGTTACAATGACAGCTAGTTTGTTAAAAAACCCTGGGGACATGGAAGATCTCAAGCCTGTCACACACTTCCCCATCCGACACTCCTGCAAATGCTTTAATGTCCTTTCTGCTTTGGATAAGGCTGGAATAGAGTTCCTGTGGTTTAAGCCTCCCTGGGGTTCTCAAACCTGGGCTTCATCACGCATAAGGTCCATAGGACCTGCCACAGCAGGGAGGACTCGAATGAGCTCAGCAACCCACAGGTCAGAGCCCCCACAGCCCAGAACTCACAAACCCCCAATAATCCAAGAAAAATCCAACCCTCCCACATCCAAGCTTTACTTCCAAAAACCAAAAAAAGAAAAAGAAAAAAAAAACAAAGGCACACTCGCGCACACCATGCTGGAAAAGAACCATCGCTGACATTTACAGCTGATGAGATTATGCTCCGCTCAGCCGGAAATGAGGAAATTCCGCGAGCGATGCCCACAACAGCCGCCCACAACCATGCCATCAGGATGCTGGCCCAGCCCCCCTTCCCCCAGCAACCCTCCCCACATCCATTCCCTCCCTTTCCCCGCTGGCGCCCCCATCCTCCCCCCGCCGCAAGCACAGCCCTCTCCCCCGGCACGTCACACCCATGGGAGCTCAGCTTATGAACGAGGGCAGGCATTGAAAAATCCGAGCGAGCAACTACACAAGAGTAATAAAAATCCTGAAAAGATAGTCGCTTTGTCCTCCTGCTGGCTCTTGATTCATCCGCCTCTCTGCTACGTCGGATCGTTCCATGCGACTTGGTGGTTTGCTTCTCCAGATAAGGCCCTGATCCCGGCCTGCCTCCCCAGATTCTAAGTCCTCTTGACATCCATCCCCTCAGCTAGCGTGTCCCTCCTCACCGCCACAGAACACCCGGTCACAAACGCGCACGGTCCCTTCCCATGGACACCTAACTGTGGAAAAGGGCGCCTAAAAATAACCAGCAAATCTGAATTTCCCTCTTCAAAACTCCAACTGCAGACTAGCTTGCGGAGGAACACAGGGCCATCGGTAGCCGAAACCTAGAGGGCGGTTTGTCTGCTAAGACAGACAAAAGATATCCAAGAATCCCAAAGAAGCCCAGAATTTACACCCGACCACTTCGCTTTCGATCTTTGTTCATTGGAGTCACAGGTTGATCTGACACTCTCTATCAAATCTGGTGGATCTACGCTCTTTCCCCTCCCACACGCAAAGCCAAAGCCTTTTTACTCTGGGTAAATACCGTGGCAGAAACAAAGCCGAGCAAGCCAAACGAGAACTTAAGGCAGGCCATTGAAGTTAAAAAGCCCAGATAGAAAAAAACCCTGCCTGGTCACCTCGAAGCCATCTCTTCCCAGTGTGCCCAGTGCCTTAAAAAAAAAGGCCCTTTAAATCACGGTGCTTACAAAGATGCCTTTGCAAAGGGCGCCCAGGGCTCCTTCCAGCCAGTGTGGATGTCAGAAGTCAGGGTCATAGCCTGGGGCCCGTCATTTGGGACTCCCTGGCTTTACCAAACACCTGCTGAGGACGCAAGTGCCACCACCTTGTAAACTCCAGAGCCTGGAGGTTCTAAACTTCACCCTGCGAGGCTCAGGAGAGGAACTACCCAACACACCCAGGATTGACGCTGTAATGGCAAGGCCCCATTTGCCCCCCCCCCTTCGGGCAGAGCTGGCATTGACTACGCACAGGAAGGATTTTTTCACCTCAAACTTCCACACTCCCCCCCGGCCAAGTCCCCATCCCCGAAAACCCTTTTGTCAGTTCCTCGGCAGGACGGTCGCTGCACCCACGGCCACGGGTGTGACAGCCACGGGTGTTGACGCCACGGCCCACGGGTGTGACACCGCCACCTCAGCCGCGGAAACCATCATCTCTTTCTAAAGCCCGAGCCCTGCGCAGGGCAGGAACCCGGGGGTGCGGACCGCCAGCCCTGTTGAGATCTCACTCGCGCGCCCCCCCCCGCGCTCCTCTCTCGTCACCCCCTCTAATTCTGTTGCTCCGCCTGTAGCTGTTTCTCGTAATGTTTTGCATGGCGCATGTATACTTTTGCTCCTGCATTGGCAGTTACGTGTCCGCGCTTAGTGTTGCCCCTTCTTCTCTCGCTTCGCTCATGCACCGCTCACTCTCTTCCTTCTCCTGCCCTTTGCAGCCCTTGCCCCTCCCGCCATCCCGCCTACCGTCCCTCCCGCGGCAACCTGCCGCCGCCCCGCCAGGCCCCCGCCGGCCCCGCCCCTTCCCGCCGCCGGAGCGGCCGCCCGACGGGCGGGGCCCGGGGGCGGCCGCCGCTGCCGTCCAGCGGCGAGGGGAGCGCGTGCACGGCGGCAGCGCCCGGCGAGGGTCGCTCCGCCTCGCCTATCGCCTTTCCTCCTCCCACCCCACCCGCTCTTTTCTTTTTGATGTTTTGTTGTGTTGTTGTGGGTTGGTTTTGGTTTTTTCTTGTGTTTTTTTTTTTTCAGTTCCCTCAGCGAACGCCAAGCCGCTCGGAATCTGGCCGTGCTGCCGGAGCCCCGCAGGCATCCCCAGAGCTCTGCCATCGCCATTAGCACAGCCGGGACAGAAATAAGCCGTGGGAAGCCGCTGCAAGGGCACTCAGATTTTATTTTTTTTTTTGGTGAGGCATCCAAAAGCGTGGCAAAGCAGAGTCCCTGCGCCCTGCAGCAGCAGGAGGAAGCGTTAGCAGGGTATTTCGCTCTCTTTGTGTCACCCACGCGATCGCACATGCAAAGGGGGTCACGTCCTGCCGATAACAGCTACTGGGCATATTGCGCTGGGCAGGCTTTGTGCCTCCACCGACGTTCATCCCCGTCCCGCTGCTGTGACAGTGGGTCCGTGTTGGGTCTGACACAGCGATCATGAACTGCAAACGCCATTCATGTCTCCGAGATGAAACAAGCCCTTTCAAGCCCGCAGTGCTGCACTCCTGTCCCACAAAGGGCTATTTTCCCCCCGGGGGAAAAAAGTCTCATTCAAAGTGGCAGACAACTGTCACAGAGTCGGTTGTTTCATCCTGGCCCGGAGAAGAGACAGATGGCATTGAAAATCAGTGTCTCGTGTCAGAGGAGATGAAGTGGGGCAGCATTTATCCTTAAGTTACCTAGCAAAGAGACTGGAAAACCTCTGAGCTGCATGTGAGAACTGTGTAAACATTCAGTCACACGTCATTTCTTTGGGTCATACAGTACACCAAAATTTCATTTCTAAAGGCTAAAAAAATACCCCTGGATAATTCTGTTATTAAAAGTACCATTGCTGTCGCCTGCAGTGCTACTGCATTCTGCTTCTGGAAAACAATCCAGCCCAGGACACTCCCAGCAACAGAACAGCTCTTCACCTCTAATGTTTCTCTCAGTAATACAATGTCCTAGAGCATTCATCCTTTAAAATATCAACAACTTCAATTTTCAGAGAGATCTGCAAACATCCCTGACACTTGACAATGGCATGCAGGCTGGAAATCCCATCACATACAGTTGCTGGGAATTACTGTCTTGTCACATGGGCTTCATGTCTCGTGGGTGTCATTCACATCCGAGCATGTTCTTGTCGCTTAGGCATCTTCCTTGGCTGGGTATTTAACTAAATTGCTTGTTCTGGTTTGACTTTTTAAAAACCTTACCTTGTCTTTTCTGCTTATTCCTGCACAATAAAAAATTTTGGGGCACATCCTGCTGGATGGGGAAGCTGAGTAAAGGAGTGTCCATTTTCCTGTTGCTTTCCCTCAGAACTGAGTCAATGTCTCGGAACAGGTTCCTGTTATGAAACTGCATGACAATAATTGAGCAATCCCTTTCTCTTCCTGAATCCCAGACTTTGGCTACACAAATGGCAAGATTTCTGGACACAATTATGGTTCAGCTGCAAAAATGGTGGTCAAAGTAAGATGTTCTGAACTGCCTAAGGGTCCACCATGGTTGCATTCTCTCCCCCTCAGCCCAGCGCAGCACAGGGCTGCAGTTTTCCAGCAAAGAGCCTGGCAGATTGTTCATTACAGCATCTGCTCCTGGGACCATCCAATAGCCCAACTAGCAGTGGTTTTGTTCACATTAGGGATCAGCAACTTCCACATTTCCTCACTCATCGCCAGGGGTTGCCTAAAGACCCCAAAACCCATGGACTGTAGAGCATTTGCCGCAGGGCTTCAGAAAGAAGTGTTCTGCAGCTAGCCCTGCATCAAACCATGTCAGAAAGACCCAAAGCTTTTCAATGCCACCAGAGGCATTTCTGCTGCTTCCTTGCAGCCCAGGTCTGGCTGATGAAGCTGCAGGCCAGCTGCACTTTGCCCCACCCAAGGTGGATGTTCACAATGCTCATGTCCTGCTCTCAGAGCTGTTCCCCGGATGAAGGTTCTTCCTCCAGAAGCAGAGTCCAACTTGTAATACAATTAAAGCCTTTACTGCCTATATTACCTTGTATTATGTTTCCAAAACACAAAACAGCCCTCAATCAGCCTTCCTGACCTTGCAGACCCGCATCTTTTGTTTGCATCTCTCACCCTTTGCTCAGACCTGGGATTGGTGACTCAGCACAGTAACTTTGGTCTTGACAATCCTGCCCATAATAAAAACAGCCCAACCCAAACCCCCTGCTCTCAGGTAGTCCCCTTTCTCTGGTTTAACCCCAAAACCACTGGCGAGGCAGGTTTCACCCACTGTCTCAGGCAGATGCGACCTCCCTGAGGAATCTGGAGCCAGCCTGTGTCAAAAATTGCTCCAGTTTTGCAGTCAAAAGGCTGATAGCACACACTAAATCGCTGGCTGGGCTCCAGGATGATAACCTTGTCAATGCCCAACCAGCAAACGAATAAAAGGTGTGGGTGTGGATACAGGAAGGCAAATCCCTCCTGACTCGTATGATAAAATATTGACCAAAGGGAGGCTGCTTTTTGATTATCACCTGACTAACAGATCAAGGACCAGGGTAGATGGTTCACAAGAAGGTTCCTAGAGAAACCTGAGCACCTTGACGGTCTTCAAAGTCAGCCGAGAGAGGTTACAGTTTCACCACTGAAGGGTCAATAAGTGCAGCCCTTTTCCTAAGCACTTGCTTCCATTCTTCTTCCCATGACTGATAAAGCACTTTAGTGCACTCCCAGCAAAATGTTTGGAAGTTTTTGCTCCTATTCTCCTTCAAATTTGCAGGGATTTGAGACAGCATAGTAAAAAAAATTTGAAGAACGCTACTAGCTGTTGAATTCATATTGGAAGTCATGAACAGCCCTCCTGAACTGTGTATAGAAAGTGGAAGGTCCCTAAGTTGGTTTAATGAGGTGTAAGACTTTGAAGAAGCACCGGCAAGAGCTTTGCAATGCACGTTGGAAGATGTGCACAAGTCTACCTTTTCAGTTTCTGGGTAGGGAAGTGAGAGGGATTACCTGCAGGGAAGTCTGTTGTGAAGAGAAGTTGTCATTACATGCAGGACTACAGGTATTGATTTCTTTAAAAGCAATATCGTAACAGATAAAATCTGCCTGAAAGAGTTGGTTAGGTGATGAACTCAAGGCTGCCTCTAAAAATTAATGAAGCAAGGAAAGATTCCAGGCTGAGCTGGTGCAAAGGATCCCGAACCAACAAACATTGCCCTGTTACAGGAGAGCCTGGCACAAGCTGCAGCTCCAGCAGCTACGGGAGCTGGAAAATTCCTGCTATTCCAGCGCTGCAGGCACTTCTGAATGCTGAAGGCAGGTTTTCATACCTGAAACACCTTCAGCTCCCAGCTGAGCTGGCATGAGTCAGTGCCAGGTACTCTTGGAACCTTCAGTCTCAGTGTGTCACTGATGTTTATGCCCTTTGCTTGAAAGCTGACGGCGAGCCAGAGCGCTGTGCTCCCAGCAGAGTCAGGGGTTCCTCTTTCCTATGAGAACCCGAAATTTCTGCGTGCATGAGGTCACCAAGTTCCTACAGCACACACTGGGAAAGGGGATGCAGCCATCCAAAAGGAAGGATCTTGCTGAACTGCATCAGATATAGTTTCTCTCTTGCTATCAGAGCTCATGGGAAGTCAGGCAAGGTCCTGGAAACACAAGGATTGCAGGACTGGCAAAGTACCTACCGTTGCACATATGCCCATAAAATCCTGATAGAGCAGCGTGGCCATTGCAGAGGTAATTCAAAACCAACTGAGTGCAGCAGGGGGAGGAAGCTTCACGTACCACTTTGCCACATTTCATTTGATGTCAAATTGGTTGTTTAGTTTTCCCCTGTGAGAGACTCCACCTCCTTTCAAAGTGCCCTTAAAACCTGTTGAGATTTTATCCCAGTGCAACTCCTGCCTCGTGCTGACAGCTAAATAGTTGCAGAGGGGAAGAATAGCAAACATCCTCAGTCCCACTGCAGGGGATTCAGACACCTGGAAAATGCTGCCCTGACAAAGAATTTCTACTTGGATTGAATAGGGTTTTTGCTCCCATTAATGTTTTCTTGTCCCTAAAAGTGATCTAAAGGAAGACATCACTTGCCACTGGTCTGGAAAACACCCTCCTTTCCTTTTTTTTTTTTTTTTTTCTTCCTTTTTTAGAGGAAAGAGAAACTTGCAGAAGAGAGTTGTTCTTTAGGGTTTGCTCTTCAAGCATAGGTTAAAATGCCAGGGAAGAAGGAGGAGGCCCTTGGCATCGCTCATCTCCTCCTGGAACTGCATTGCATCACTTGGAAAACAGGACGAGAGGACATGAGACAGCTCATCCTGAGGTCTTTTTAACAGCACTTGGTCAAATGCATGGAAATTCATACCACCAGCATCTACTGCAAGGAAGTGAGCAGATGCCAGAGGATTTTCTTTTACACTTCCAAGAAGTAAAAAGCCATGGGCGTGTTTTCTGCTTTTAACGCGAGCAACGTTTCACAGGCTGGCTCTCTTGAGCACAGCAGCAACTGGACGGCAGCAACCCAGTTCACACAGCCAGGATGGAGAATTGCTCTGTGGGCCATCACCTACTCCTTCATCGTTGTCACATCCATCGTTGGCAATGCCACCATCATCTGGATTATTCTGGCCCACAGGAGAATGAGGACCGCTACCAATTACTTCATCGTTAACTTGGCTCTTTCGGACCTGCTGATGTCCGCTTTCAACACCATCTTCAATTTTATCTATGCCAGTCACAACGTCTGGTACTTTGGTGAGGAATTCTGCAGGTTTCAGAACTGGTTCCCCATCACTGTAGTGTTTGTGAGCATTTACTCCATGACAGCCGTGGCTGCAGAGAGGTAAGAGGCGAATGGAGAAGATAAGGTCCGAAAAGATCCCCTGTAAGTCATAAAAAAAAAAATCATTGCAGCAGTTTGTGCAATTGGCCCCCTACTCTGTCAGGTGCCTTATCAGCAAAGTGGACGAGTGCCAGACTCCTTGGTGCTAATTATGGTGCTAATTATGGTGTGTGATCTGGTTTTTATCCTTGGTCTGAATCACATCCACATCTGTAACAAGTGGAAGTGGCTGGTATTTTGTTGTTTCCACATTATTGATCATAAATTGTTTCCCAGTCACCCTGTAAACTCTTTGGTGGCTTTGTTGGGTTTTTTAGACCATGAGATGGATTTATATGGAAAAAGGAGAATATGCTAAAGGCTGCTGAAACTATCAACAGCCCTAATTCTGCTGTGAATCCAGCAAACCACCAGAAATAATGGGAATTAGATTAAAAACGGCAGAGTCTGCTCCCCTGGTTCACTAGAACGACTTATTCCAAGAGGGAGGGAAGTAATTACAGCGATTCTGTTTGACTTCTGGGGCAATTTGGTATTTTCATAAAATTCACTCCCAACTGCCAAGTCACTTTTACTTAAGCTTTAATTTCTGGAGTCCGACTATGTTTACAGCTCGTTGTTAAATAGCATGAAGCTGTTTTCCTTTTTGCTAGAAAGTGGCCAAAAGCCTGTGGGGGAATTTCCTCTCTTGAAGGCAATGCTGCGTGCAAGAAGCAGGGGAGGTTATTTCCCTTCAGGCTCTCTACCCTCCTTCCTTCCATCCTTCCTGTCTCCCCTCTGTTACTTCCACTCTCCCTGCTGCAGCCTCATGGTGAAGGACTTCCCTGGGGCAGCCTGACCCGGCATCCAGGAGCACTGGCACTCCTTTATCAGAGCCCTGCTGTTGACTTTGCAGTTTCCTTCAGGTTTCCTGTGTTCCTTATCCACAAGGGCCCTCGCAGCTCCCTCGGGAGGGGAGCCAGCATCCCTCTGGAGCCATCCAAAAAGCAAAAAGCTTTGCAGCCTGAGCTATTGGGGTGGCTCCCCCAAATTCCCTGGCAGCTCCCACCTCAGCTCACCCCGGCACACGCAGCCTCAGGAAGCAATCACAAAACAATCACTCCAGACAGATGGGCTAGGAGAGGGAAGAGGGCTTTTCCACACGTGTAATGACCCCTGAAACCTGTGCAGGAGCTGGGGACAGTGTGGGACAGCTCATGAGGACAGGGCTGAGGGATGTGTTTGTCAGTCTACAGTTGTCCAGATGAAAGCGAATCCCTATTTAGACTCAAATACTTTTTTTGCTGCTCCTGGCTGGAAATCAAGGGTTGTTGGTAACTACTATTTTATACATGTTGTCTGGCAAAGAATATTTTTTTAAAAGCCATTTCAGCCTGTTGTCATGTATTCCTACTCTTGTTCCTTGGGGATTTTTGGTGAAAGCACCTATATAGCCAAAATCCCTTTAGTCACATGGCACAGATCAGAAAGAAAACTTGGCACCTCACTGCCAACCATATTTAGCTATTCTTTGCTTAGCCTTAAAATAGATCCTGACACGGTCTCCTGGAAACTCGACGCTTCCATTTATTGTTAAGAGAACTCGTGTCCACTCCAGCTCCAATGTTTAACTTCGATAGAAACATCTTCTGAAGTGGTTTATTTTAAGGAAGTGACAGCTCGAAGTCGTTTCTGTCTGCCACGGAAAAGTCCCTGGTGCTGGTGCTCACCGTTGGGTTCCCTTTCCCCATTGCCAGGGCAGCTGTTCCCGCTGCAGCACTGGAGGCAGAAATGCAGTCTGATCCATCAGCTCCAGTTTCACACTCCACTTAGCAGAGTGTCCTGTGACCTGTTTGGAAAGTGTACAGGAGGGTCCAAAATTCAGCTTGTTTTGTCTACATCCCTGAGGAGCAGAGAAAGGGTGCCGAGATTGTAGTCCCAGCATCCCGGGGTGTCACAGGGGCATTGAGAGAGGGCACAAGGAGCACCCGCAGCAGGGGGGCAAAGGCTGTGCTGCCACACAGAGAGAGGGGCCAGGAGATCTCAGCAGGTTTGGTAAATCTCCCAAAACTTTCAGGAACTCGCCTAAAATTGCAGCTTGCCTCAGGGGTGCACCCCTGGCAGAGTGGGAAAGCCTCCACCCAGCCCTGTAACACCTTTGATGTCTGCAACACGGGCTGCAGTGACAGCACAGTGTTATTGTTGGGACTTGTCATTCACTGAGGGCCCCAGATCATCATTTCAGGCACTTCTGTGGGCAAATACTCTGGAGAATATCCACCAGGGGATTCCTCCCTGACCAGACTCGAGCACTGTATAACACTGCCTGTAGCAAGCTAAAGAAAAGAGAGGTGACATGAAAATTTTATAGCTAAATAAGGCCCTGCTGCTCTGCAGCCCTGGATTGCTCACTGTGCTGCCTGTCCTGCAGCAGCAGCTGGGCAGAGCTCCCTACCAACAGCCTGGCCAAGAGGCAACACAATTTGTCAGATTTTTGCTATGAAAACTAGGAGGCAGTGGGCATTTTCCACTCTATCTTGCCTTTGTAGCCGCCATGGCAAAGAATAGGGAAAGTATGGCAAGAAATGCATAATTGATTATGTACTCGTTACAACACCATGCATTTCCACACAGGGAACTTAAAACCAGAGAGTGCCCCAGGCTCGTGAGTAATCCAATAGTCAGATGTGCCATGAGGGCTCTGAGCAGGTGTGGGATGGAAGGGTCAGCCCTTCCCTCTGCTGCCAGCACAAGTGCTCGGGCAGTCACAGACAGAGGTAGACAGCACCAGTCCTCCACAGCTAAAAATCATGGGGGAAAAAGTCAGGGTAAAGGATACTCAGGAGCTCAGTCTGCTCTTGTGCTAATATGAAGCACCAGAGGTTGACAGAATTAAGAGGGAAAAGCATGCTTGGCTGGGCTTTTTTTTTTTTTTTTTTTTTTTTTTGGTAAGGCACTTGCAAAAGTAACTTTAAAAAAAAAAAAAAACCAAAAATGAGCAAGAATACTTTTTGCAAGAGCCTAGAGTGACAGGACAAGGGGGAATGGCTTCATGCTGATGGAGTGCAGGGTTAGATGGGATATTGGGAAGAAATTCTTCCCCTGTGAGAGAGATGAAGCCCTGACACAGGTTGCCCAGAGGAGCTGTGACTGCCCCATCCCTGGAAGTGTCCAAGGCTGGGTTGGATGGGTCTTGCAGCAACCTGGAATAGTGGAAGGTGTCACTGCCCATGGCTGGGGATTGGAACTAGGTTATTTTTAAGGCGTCTTCCAACCCAAACCACTCTGGGATTCTATGAAAAAATTCCTTAAGGGGAATGCTTGCAAAGCCTATATGCAGAAGACATAAAGGACTGCTTCCTCCTCACACCAGAGGCATCCTGCTGGTTTCATATATCCTGCCCTAAGACTTGCAACCATTCTCTTCAGAAAAGATTTACTTATTATTTACGGCCTGGAACCTGTCAAAATGTCTGTATTAACAAAGCCCACCTATCTTGGGATTATAAAAAAATATTTTTGGTGTGTCTCTGCTGATCAGCTGTTTTTCTGTGTCACCTGAGAATGTACAGTTTTGTTTTCCCCAGCCAGAGATCTTGAAAAGGAACATGTTGTGAGTCGTCTCTTCTTATGTTTTCTTCATAGTTTATTATTTATTATCATTACATTCTGTTCCTGACCTGCAGAGCTCTTCATTGCAGATCAGTTCGAGGCATAAACCCCGAAAGACCCCAAATCCAAATACCAAATGCTAACTACCAAATACTCCCACCCTCAGGGTGGCATGGATATTTATACTACAATCCAAGTAATCAGTATTTATAATTCTACTCCAATAACTATTATCCATGTTAGGTTAGACTCTATTCTAAGCCAACTATAATGTGCCACCTCACAGCAGAACATGGAGGCAGATGAGGAAGAAGGAAGAAACCCAAAAGCCACGTGGACTTCTCCATCTTGTCATCACCTGCTTACCATCCTAAAAAACCCATATATCTAAAATTCTCACCCTGTGATAAAACTACACACTATTCTACACATCTAATAAACACTCTTGAAAACTCTGCTTCATTCCAGAGCCTAAAAGCCCTTTTTCCATGAACAAAGGTTAAAAACACTGTTTGTCAGAGATTCTTAAAATCTCTTAAACATGCAAAGAAATATTTCTCATAATTTCAGACTCCGACACACCTACACTATCCTGGTGAGTTTTTGTTGCACAGATTTCACTGTTTGTCGCCAACTTCACTGTAAAAGCACAACCTGTTCCTCGCAGGTACGTGGCCATAATCCACCCCTTCAAGCCCAGGCTGTCTGCTGGAAGCACCAGAATCATCATTGGGATGATCTGGCTGGTGGCCTTCGGGCTCGCCTTCCCTCAGTGCTTCTACGCCGAGATCACCACGGACCACGGAGCCGTGAAGTGCATCGTGGTCTGGCCTGGCGACGTCGGATCCAAGCACCAGCTGACGTAAGAGAAACGGCAAAACTCCCAGCTCAGGCAAAACTTAACCAGGAAAAGAATGTCACTTCCAAACTCTTGCCTATGGAGAGTGCTGGGAGAAAGAGCGGGATAATGTGGGACTGGGGCAGCCCGTCTAAACCCCAGCTGTGGGAAAAGCTGCCAGGTGATCATGGTGCAGGGTAATCCTGAACCTGCCATTCTCCCCTGCTTTGAAAGCTGGTTATAGTGTCTAGAAACCCTCCATACAGGGCTTGGGGGATTTAGGAGAAACCAGTGTGAAAAGTCTCTAAACGATCAATAAATCCTGGTTTCAAAGATTCTGGATTTTCTTCCTCCATCAGGCAGAAGGAAACTGTGTCTCTTTAATGCTGAGAAGCCACATAATTAGTTAAAAATTATGCTGCTCTTTGTAGGGGGTAAAAGGAAAATAAAACCTGAGAGCAGCATGTTTCAAACACCCTTAGGTTTTATTGGCATATTTATCTGGGCACACATCTGCGCTCCCGAAAGTCCCTAAGCCTCACAGGGATTTCCTCCTAATTGAAAGCAAGATTGTTCAAAGAGATGAAACAGGCTGTACCCTGCATTTAGGGGATCTGCTGTGATTGCTCATAGTTCAAGGCAGGTGATGCAAGTTTGAGAAATTTATCAAGCAAAACTTACAAAAATACAAAGTAGCAATGGAAGAACTGAGGAAAAGGAACAAATCGATTTGCAAAGTGTGAGCTATTCTTCAAACCAAAACCCACTGTGAAGGCTTTTGCCCGGCTCCATGCACTTGGGACATTTTCTCTGCTCAGTCTTCATCTCTGGCAGACAGCTGGATGCCTCCTCCATTTAGCTATTACCAAACTAACTGATTTTCACACTAATATGTGCCAAGCTCCCCGACCTTTGTGTAATTTTGGCTGAGCTGCAGCACATTCAGACTGTGGTTGCCAGTTGTTCCCAGTTTGAGCAAAGAGTAAAATCAGGCTCAAAGCTCTCATGCTGGGTGATGCCCCTCCTGGGGGCTCCTTTTTGGTACCCTTTGGTACTTGCTGGGGAACAGAGTGTGCCAGGCTCCTGTCGATTGAGGAGGAGGGAGAATAGATAACCACTAGTACATGAGTCACTGATGACTATTCCATTCAGATGAAAAGCGTGAGGCTTATTTCTCCCACATCCATGGCATGGAAAGGATCCAAATGAGTTCCCCAGCATGCTGACAAAATCCCTGTGGGCTGGAAAGGCTGGTCCTGAACGTGGCAACTAGCAGGGCAGATCCTTTCTGGGATGTCCAGCTGAAGAGCAGCAGCTCCTGAGCACAATACACCACTCACCAGCTCTCTCTCTCTGAACAGCCTCAGATCTGCAGGTTTTGGTTTCTCTCTCAGAAAGGAAGTTGGAAACATTGCTCCCCAGAAATCATACTGAGTGATGGATTTGTTGGGACAGATGCCTGTAACACAGACCATGGACAAAAAGCCATGTGCAGCCATTCATAGACTAGTCCAAA
This sequence comes from Certhia americana, assembly GCA_018697195.1. Classification (NCBI taxonomy): domain Eukaryota; kingdom Metazoa; phylum Chordata; class Aves; order Passeriformes; family Certhiidae; genus Certhia; species Certhia americana. The sequence continues at coordinate 33,821,761 of CM031862.1, forward strand.
TAACAAGGAAAAGAAATGCTAAGAAACCCAAACTAAAACAAAAAAACCTGAGAACTGGGCACCTATGTTGACCTTGTGTCCTCTGAATCCTTTGCAGTTGAGTAAACCCATGTTTCAAGACTTCTAGACTTAAGAACAGAGGAAAATCTTTCTCTGCAGAAAAGATGTGTGTAATTATGACAGAAATAAGTAAAAATAATAATAATAATTTTTAAAACCCCAAACAATGTGCTACTGGCTGCCAGTACCTGAAAAATATAAAGGATATAGAAGGATATAGAAGTTTAACCAGAGTAAAGAGCCTTAACCACAGAGGATTTTTCTTCTGGTGACAGGTTAACTTTGCAGCAAAGTAGTAAAGCTGTAAGACTAAAAAGTGCTTTTTACGTGTGCTCAAACTCAGGTTCCCATCCTCCCTTCCTCCTCCCAGGATGGGAACCCTAAAAGGGCTTTGCTCTACTCCACACACAGTATTAGACCTTCAAAAGAGGAACTGCTCTGAGAACAGTAGGAAAAAGTGGAAGACAGGCAGGGACAAACTCACCACATTTCACAAATACAATATTTTCCTTTATGCAGCCACCAATTTGGTATTTGCAGCCACCCCAAGAAGCAAACCTGCATTTCAACAGTGCTCTGCAAAGCACCAATGTGAGGAATAACCCCAGAGCCATGTCAGGCTGAGAAAGACCAGTCTTTTTGTATTTGCACCCAGCAGTGTTTGCTGGAGCCCTCCTGCCTAATCCTGCTTTACACACTGTTTATGTTAATTTGGCAGCTGCTGTAATGGAGTGAGCAGGTTGTTCCCATCCCATAAATGGTGGTTGCTTAACCTAATCAGCCCCCAGCATGAGGGATCCAGCAGAAGTTTGTGGGGTGACACAGAAAGCTAGAAAGGGCTGAGGTTAAAATGCAGCAAAGGGGATGGCAGTGCTTTCAGCTGGAGCAGGAACTGAGTAACCTGTTGGTGGTACATTAACTGTGCGTGCTCACACCAACAAAAACAGCCAGCTATGCAAATACAAGCAACACCCCTTCCTCACTATCTGCATCTTTGTGCACCCTGGTAGCAGCCAGACACTTCTGAAGTCCCTGATCTGGCTTTTTGCCTCTGTTGCCACTACTGCATTCATCAAGTTACTCTATAATTTTTGAACTATTTCTTTGCCATACCTGTGATTTAAGGGCTTGCTTTTACCACCATGTCTCTCTCTCTCTCCTGGCTGCAGTGGGATAGCCCTGGGCTGCAACCCTCTGCTAAAAGATTAATGATGTTAGTCTGTCTTAAAAGAGCAGGGAATCTAGCCCAAGGACCCCTCATCACACCAGAAGGGAGATGGAATTTTACTGTTTACAGAAGTCCCTGTAACAATAATTACAGGCAAAATTTCTTCTTTGTGGTTTCGCTAATAGGAGCCAGCATACATACCCAAAAGACAATTTCTGAAAGAGTTCTCCAAGAGCCATACTGACTGTGAAAAACTGATTGTTCTTCTCTTTCAGGTATCACATTGCCGTGATTGTGTTGATTTATTTACTGCCTTTAATGGTGATGTTTGTTGCATACAGCATTATAGGAATTACTCTGTGGAGCAGCGCAGCTCCAGGCAACCACCTGAACAGAGTCCACTACGAGCACCACGTGAATGCCAAAAAAAAGGTCAGCAGTGAAACTTAAGTATTAATTCCCCCAGCACACCAGCCCTGCTGGCTCCAGCTCCAAAACGGAGTTTTTGTTTGATACAAAATCTTGCGGGGTTGGGCTTGAAAGTTAATAAAATGTTTCGGTCCAGGGTAAAGGGCATCAGCCTGCAAGTCTGAAAAAAATAAAAAAAAAGGTGTTTGCATGCAACCAGCCAGCCTTCAAGGAAGAAAGATTCAGCAACAGCAGGCCAGCAGCCCTTAGAGAGTAAAGCTTGGTGTCCAGAGAATCCATGAGTGGCAGGATGAACCAGGATAAAACTCTGGACAGAGTGGAGCAGTCTCAGTGTAGCAGCAATGCTCACATCTCCCTGGTACAGCCACAAGCAGTTCATCTGCAGAGTCCACTCAGTGCACCGAGAAACATTTGCTTTCACCCCCGCCCTGTTCCCATCTCCAGGGCACTCCCTCCCTGCTCCAGTTTCCATGGCCAGGGCACTCCCTCCCTGTTCCCCGTTTTCATCACCAGGGCTGGTTTCTTTGCCCCAGCAGTCTAGGTCTACATTCCATACGCTGCACTTCGGGAGGGCAAACTAGTCTCAAACTGAAACCAGCACTTCCCACCACTTCCTCAGCAAGCCAAATCATCCAGAGCCCAGGAATAACCCCTTGGTTTTGTTTCCCTAGTTTGTGAAGACAATGGTGGTAGTGGTGATCATTTTTGCTGTCTGCTGGCTGCCCTATCACATATATTTCATCCTGGGGAGCTTCAAGGAAGACATCTACCAGCAGAAGTACATTCAGCAGGTGTACCTCGCAGTCTTCCTCCTTGCCATGAGCTCGACAATGTACAACCCCATCATATACTGCTGCCTGAACCAGAGGTGAGTAGTGTGAACACTACTTTTAGAGATTTTAGATTAGAGAAAACTAAAATCTCAGCCTGCAAACACGTAAATCTCCAGCGGTGAGAACTGCTGTGATTTTCAACCGCAGTCCCTAGACAACTCAATTTACCCCATGCTAATAATGAGGTGAGATGGGATACCCTCTGAGATTTTTAGTCTTTTCTGAATAAAGCACAGGCAGCAGGCATAGGATCAGCACAGCCACATTTACGCCCATTTCCACAAGCACAACATCCTGTTTCCAAGGGAGGAATCTCTAATCCCTGCACTGCACCTGCTGAGCTAACGCAGGGCTAACTCAGCCACCTGCTCTTCCCAGGCCACCCCCATCCCAAGCACAGTCCTGAGCTCCCCAAGCAGTCCTGGGCTCACCCCCATGGGTGGGAAGCAGGAGCAGCCCACGGGTGACCTGTGAAGGTCCCATGGGGATGTCAGCAGGAGGGAGGAGCTGGGGGAGCACAACCCCAGCGTGCCAAGAGGTGTCCCTCTTGCTCTGCGCTGGGAGCTGCACTGGCTGCCCGCAGGTCTCCGTGCGAAATCCTGCATCCACAGCCCCCATCCCTCTTCAGCCTCGCTGCAAGAAGGGAGTTTCAAAGGTGATAAATGGCTATCAGCACATTTCCTGTGCAGTTTCACTGGGACTGCTCCAGCTGAACGTTCAGCTCCAGAGCGATGCTGCAAGGCTCGCTCCTTTGAGCGTTTCAAACAGCATCCTGCCTGCGAGATCACAGAATGAGAGTTTTGCAGCCAGTTCACCCAAACTGCGTTTAACATGAAACACACCAACATGTCCTCCCCATGCTCTCTCAAAAAGCAGGCAGCTTCCTCATTTAATTATTCATAGGCTTTTTTTAGAAAAAGATCCCACTGGGTAAACGTGTGCGTTTTCCTCAGATGTTCTGTGTCTCACAAATGCAGTTACCAGCATGGTCAACACCATCTGCTGAGCACATCAAGCACCCTGCCATTTCATTGATCTTATATGTTTAGTTAAAATACAAGAAAATCTGAGCATGAACTCCTAATGCACCTCCTTCCACGGTTTTATGCATTTCGCTTTTCACCTCATTCCTTTGACTTCAGTAGAAACATTTGTTTCCGTAGTCATTCACAGGTAGGTCCAAATCACGAGTTTGTTCATTCTCTGTGCAATTAGAAAGATCATTTCACCATTTAATTGCTTTTCTCACTTTTACAGGTTTCGTTCTGGCTTCAAGCTAGCCTTCCGGTGGTGTCCGTGCATAAAAGCAACAGAAAAAGACAAACTTAAACTTATGTCCCCATCTCTCTACCAGACAACCCACAGGAGGTCAAGAACAACAAGTTTCAACACAGAAACTCAGCTGAATGAGAAAGAGAAGACATCATTTACCCTCACTCGATTAACACTTTGATTTCCTGTTCCTGGTTCTGGCTCTATCCCCATACACCATGCCGAGGCAGCAGATCTGTAGAATCCTGAGGCAGGTCTTTTTCTCTGGAGCAACTGTTTCCTACAGGACTTCTTTAGATGCCATCAGCATTGAAGGCAGTGCGTTGAAAACACTTCTGTCCATGTAGGTCCAAATATCACCCAGCTATGGATACGAGTTTAGCCCTCCCTCACATCAGCAACTCCAATACAGACGACAGGCCCAGGAGGTCAAAAAATCAGCAGAGGAGATCTGAGGCAGTGCCAATCAGCAGAATATAAATTATTCTCTTCTACATTGTGATCTCTTGATTTCTGTTCCACCAAGACACTTAAAGTCAGGAACGAGACAATGGAGCAGGAAGGCTGGGATGGCACGTGGCCAACTGGGATGGATTTTGGGGCTCTGTGGGCAGCTAAGTCTGATTGCTCAGCAGCCCCAAGGCTCTGGACCAAAGCCTGTTTACAACAAAGGCAAATAGTAACACATCCAGACTGAAAAATCCAGCCTGCCCTCAACATTTTCTGAATTCTAGGATTTTCATGCCTGCAATTTCATCAGCAGAAAAGTTCCCTAGGATGTTGTCATTGCATGGATTTCTATGATCTTGTCCCAAAATATGATGTTGTTTTCCTATTAAACTGTGCTCAAGTGATTTCTCCTTCACATTAATTGTGGTGCCTAATTTGGAGAGAGGGGCTCTCCCAAGAGTCAGTAGCCAGGGATGTCCACTGGCTTGGTCAGGGCTCGTGGATCCAAATCAGAATCCACCTTCTTTGCATCCTTTTAGTCCTAACAGCAGTGGCCCATTGCTGTCTTTTCCCAGATAGTCTCTTCACCTTCCCTTTCCAGACTTACCCCATATTTATCCTTGCTGCTCTTCCCAGATACAAAAATAAAGGCTGAGATGTCATCATCCCGGCCTGAGGCATTATGTGCAGGCACACAAAACAGGAGAAGCTGAAATATAAACATTATCTAAAAGCAATACAGCATTTAATAGTGGTGTGATAAGTTAGCACCTCACAATCACCTTCACCTCTCATGATAGGTTTGTAAATATTATCACAGAGCCATACCTTATCAATTAAAAAGCTCCTGTAATGTTGACATGATCCAGTTATTTGAAATATTCTCCTTTTCTCTGTGAAAGCCAAACTACAAAGTGCTGCCAGGCTTAAATTCTGCAGCAAATCCAGAGAAAACTTGAACTGAAAGAGTACTCAGGGATACAATTTTCCCAAGCCTGTTTCAATACAGGAAGGAGTTCTGTGTTACTGCTGCACTTCCCCACCTCCTTGGCTCTGTGGAGAACAATTATGTTATGCAACAAACTTGTCGCACTACTGGGACAAGAGAGCCCAGGCCCCTCTGAAAAAGTTGATGATTTAAATCATTCCAACAGATAGTCTAGTCCAGATGTCACCTGCCCAGCCCTCTCCCCAGGCCAGCTTGCTCTTCCCACGACTGCACTGCTGGTGTGTGTATTGGGCAGAGGGAGAGCAGCAAGAGGCATTTACAGACAGCCCCCCACCAAGTCCTTCTGCCAGAGGGATGGAAAACCATTTGGGAGGGATGCTCTGCCAGACACACACTGCTGGGACCAGGCTAGACATGGCAGAGACTCCTGCTCTGAGGAGCTGAAGGCCACCTTCTCACAGAGTGCAGTTTTGATATAAGTGAGTTGTACTGCCCCGTCCAGCTGGTGTGAGTCCAAGGCCTTTAAATTCTGCAGCTTTCTAATGCAGAGCTTTTTAGACCAAACAGGCCTGTCTTGAGCATCCCACCTTCCCCCCCCCCTCTTCCATCCCACCTGAACAGCCAGACAGAGCCTATTCCAGCTGCCCTAGAGTGACACAGGTGCTGGCAGTGCCTCCACCGTGCAGTCCCCGACGTTTCCTGACAGCTCAAGGCATCTCTTGTTGGGAGCAGAAAGCAGAGGATGATTTCTTCACGTTGCAAAAGGGATTCTCTGTGCCCTGGCGGACTCACAGTGCAGATCCTGAGGTTTCATGCCATAGAAACAGCAATAGTTAAGGAAGCAGAGATGCTCGGAGCCCTTGTTATATGGAAGGCAGCCGAAGGCAGGCTTCATTATTCATTATTCCTGTGATACATGAGGCAACAGGAACACCATGCTCCATGGTAAATACATGCAATTCTTCATATAAATATAGACAGGATTAAATACCACACAGCAGTAAAGACATCCAGGTCAGCAATAAACCCCTCCCCTGCATGTTTACTTGTGCTCTAAGTAGCAAAGCAGTCCCTGCAGTCAGTAAAGAAAAACACTTGAAGAATCTCACTTTTATGGCAAAGGAATGAACAAAAAGCACAGAACGGGGTTCAGAAGTTCAGAAACACTTTATTTTGCCTTCTGCTATTTTCTTAAGAAAACAAAACAAAACAAGATCTGCTTGTTTTAAAACCCATTCAAAAGACTTCTGAGAGAACCCCAGAGGAGAAAGGAGCAGATGACATTACAACAGTGGTATGCAAATGGTCTTTTCCCCAGGAAATATAAGATTTTTGTGTTCATACTGCAGTAATTACAGCTTAACAGTTAAGAGGACTGTGATTTTATTCACCAAGCCTAAAAGCTTTAAGAAAGACATCTCAATCATTGCTTGGGTAACATTGGAGACATTTCTTCAGACAGTTATAGCTTGTGATTCACTTGGAACAGTTTCCTAGGGGTAAGAAGTAGTCTGGAAATGAAAATCCCACCATGTCTCCCTTTGGAAAAGAACTGCCATGTCTTATCAAGCACATCAACTATGGTCCACGGTAGGAAAAGTTAGAAACACAAACTCACTCCCTATTTGTTATGAGCTGGATCCAATAAACAAAACGACCTATGCCAGCGTCTCTCCAAAATTCACAGTCACCCTGAGACCAAGTTTAACTTCCACTTCTCGTTCACCCGCTATCCTGCACTGAGCCTGGCTCTCGGATGCCAAAGAGCTCCAAACCCAGGTCCCCAGGCACGGCTCACACCACCCCTACAGCGCTGCCGACAGCAGGCACAAGATTTGCAAACCTTCAAGCAATTCAAATGCAACGTGTCCCCTGTGCCCAAAAAGTTTCTCACCTTCTTCTGTCTCCTGTTTGGGGTCATAGCTGCACATCAGGGCTGTCAAGAGACTATTCAAGCTGCAACACAAAATGAGTTATTGCAGAAGCACAGCTTTAGTGTACAAAGCAAAAGGGGCTTTCATCTATCACAACTCCCAACACAGGCTGTGCCAGGCAGTGCTATAGGAGCACCTGACACGGGGATTCTGCCCAGGTTAACCCTCTGCACACAGGAGCTCAGGGACACGCTGTATCCATCACAAGCCTAATGTAACCACACCGCCCTCGGCACAGCCCCTGAGGTTCAAGGGGGAGCACCCAGACAAGCCACAGGGCCCCTAAGATTTGGGCGCTGTCAGCGCTGTGCCTCTGCTGAACTACATCAGGAAACACGAGGCACGGGGACCTGTGTGAATCTGACCCCGAATGCCCGGGAATAAAAACACACACACAAAACACAGGCACCACTGGGATTAGGTTGCAGCTCTGCCTACACAATAGCTCTTCCCAAAGCACTAAGCCACCAGCCAACAGCACCTCTTCCAGAAAGAACCACTAAACACCAGTTAACGCACATCAAAAAAAAGTTTAATATTTTCACAAGTATCACGTAACACTAGTACCGGAGCTACTAGTGTGCAAAGTAAAAAGACCCTCTACCTTTGCAAAACCAGTTAGGCATGCAATTTTTCAGGTAGACACACACTTAAAGCTGCAATGACTGTTTGTGACTCACAGGTTACTTTACAACATTCACTCACAGTGCACCATAATGCATATTGAAATGTTTTCGATAGGTAGGGCAATCCAAATCTTAGGGAGTGGAACGAGAACAGAGAAGAGTAGCCTGCAAATTTCCATCTACTTTCTGCAGGAAAAGGCAGCAGGGAAAACCATACGGACATCTCAGATTCATTTTTGGTAGAAGAGTGGCAATTAAGGACTACTGTGTGGTCTCCCTCTTTGCAGAAAGTGGCGTGACTTACAAATGTTACTCGACAAGTACCTTCCTAACTGCTTCTCAAGTTAAGTGATGCAACTGGTACGTAAATATAATAATGGTATTGACTGGACAGAGGACAGGGTACACCACGTGTGTAAATGATCTGCTGTTGCTCTCATCCTTGGAATAAGCTGCACCCAATTTTGGCTCCGTGGGTTGTTTACGCACCCGGGTCCTCGAAGGCAAGATCGAAACGCAACCCTCCTCTTCCTTTCTGCACACTAACTCCGGCTGAGTGTTTTGTGTTCTGAGTGACTGCTGAACAGCATTAAAGATTAAAGCTTTGTGTTGGAAGCAAATACTCATTTAAGGCGAGAGACGGAAGTAGGCGCATCCGGGGGACGCGGTTGGAGCTGCAGGTGTGGTGGCAGGGCAGCTGCAGTGCCCTGACCCAGACTAACAAGAAGAGATAGGAACTATTCTCTATAAGAACCCTCAGACAGAAGAATATAGCACAGCCGTGTAGGGACCACGGATCTACCGATTTCGCAGCTCTGGAGATTTGGATTACCCCAGCCACCAACCACTTGGCTTTGCTCTTTAGGGATTTCTCGCCGAAACGTGACAGGTTTCGCCCAGGAATACAACACTACTCACAGAAGCAATGGGGAATGCCAGTGGAACCAGATCTGTGGGACAAGGGGTGTTTACTTTCACCATGACAAGAGGCATCAAGGAAGCGAGTAGGTCGCGGTGCCAAGTCCCACTACTACAGAGTTACGTGAGTGCACAGTGCTGACACACCATTATGTTTTCACAACCGCTTTAGACGAAACAACAGCAGGTAGATAATGCAGGAGGCAACTGCTGCTTCCCCTTCACTTAAAAGCATCAACACCCAGGTCTGGTGGTCAGCGTGCTGGCAGTGCCCTTAGCAGGGATGCTGCAAAAAACACGTCTGGTACAATGCAACGGGAGCTCTCAACGCACATCACTTGGGGGCAATTTCGTCTCAGACAACAACTGATTTTTTGACAACTGCAAAAATTATAGACTGGTCTTTTCCATGACCTACAGATGGGGAAGGTACCAACAAGGTGAGTAAGAAACATGCAGATCGGGGTCCAGAAACAGGAGATATTATTAACAGCACACATTCTATCTTGTATCCTATTTTTTTATGTCATTAGCTGTAATTTTTTTTTTTCCCCCCGATAAAGCAGTGAGTTCTGGGTTTTTACCAGTTCTGACTATGCAGTCGCTGCTTTATGAGAAACACAAGACAGAATTGAGGCCAGGATTGTGGAGTTCAGTTCTGCTCAGCCTCACGAAGCCTGCATCCCACCGCTGTGATGAGCGCTGCCCCTTTCCCGCTGCCATCCTCCGACAGCAGGAAGGTCACGTCACAGTTGGGTGCCAGGTCTTTGACTGTTTGGTGCATGATCCTCGAAAAGCTGTGAAAGAAAACAAGGGCAGTGGGTGAGGAAGGTCCTGCAGCAACTGTGGAGTGGAGCACTGCCACAGGTATTTGCACTGTGCCCCTCTTTCATCAGGGTAAGAAGTAAGATGATGGAAACCAGGATGGATTTGAAGCCTGGGAGCAGTAGGAGTTAAAAGAAAGAAGCCCTTGCATCCCAGTGCTGCCTGTCCATGTGAGGGTAACTGGGATCACTAATTCACAGCAAAGGGAAAAGAACAAGTAAGTCTTCTCCTTCCCACCCATCTCCCTCCATGCACGCTGGAGGTGGGCACCAGCTCTCTCCTCCTGCCCTCAGCTCATTTAGACTCCAGCCTTCACCTGCATTGTTCTGCAGCAGCTCTTCTCCTCTGGACTCTGAACAGAAACATCCTCCAAAGAGACAGAAACATGCTCCAAAGAGGCACCAGGCATTTCAGCACTGCTCTGTCATGGCCTTTCCAGAGCCAAGAGATCCTTCCCTTGCTACACAGATTCCAACTCTTTTGGCAAGCTGTGTCCCCTTTGGTTTGTCACCACCCCAAGAATCTTTCACAAGTCACTCTTGATCCTCTTGTTGCCCTTCAGAAAGCCCCGAGTCCCCTCATTAAGATTTTCTTTTTTCCCCTGTCTCTTATCCCAGCAAGTGAGAGAGTCCAGTTGGGAGCATCAAGAGGAAGGACGCACACGCAACGCACAGACAAACCCTGAGACGGCAAACACTCACTGTGGGTGGAGCTTGTAGAGAGTGCCATCCACACCAACCGTTATCTCCAGGTGCTCTAGCCCTCTGTTCTCCCTAATTTTATCTACAATGGCAGCCATTCCAGCACCACACAGCTGAGCTGCTCGCCTCGACACCGCCCCGCAGACCGTCTTGACGATGATACTGTCATCGCAGGTGCTGTTGAGCCCCAGCTGCTGGAGGATGGTTCGCACCTGCAGCAGGGCTAACCTGTCACTGCAGGAGGAAAACACGGTGTTACAGGTTCCCCTCAGCCAAGCCACAGACCTCATATCAGGCAGCAGCCTCTCCTGACAGCACAAGTGACCTCGGGGAATACAAATTTAGTCACCCCTGCACCGTGCTGCAGTGCAGGAGAGGTCTGCAAGCAGCAACAGAGGCTCAAAGTCCAGCTCTGCATTGCCTCCCCTTCTCTTTTCTTACCATGGGGCATTCCAGGAAAAATATTTTTAACGATGACCTTGGGGTTTTTCCCCCCCTATGAAGCCTCAGAGTTTGCTTTAAAACACAGAGCCCGAGCAATAAAAGCACAAAAACACCCAGTAAGCAGTGCTCACTCAGCTAGTGTTCATTCAATTCCACAACTGCAGCTAAACGGACACAAGGGGCCCAGGAAAATGGCTTGATTCCCAAACAAGGAAATAAAATGATAGAGTGAGGCAATCCTTGACAGCCCTTCCCAGGGTTTAGAAGTGAGCATTGCTAGAAATTCAGTTGATATTGTAAAGAAATCTCCTGCACACACAGAGACTGAAACCCAAATTCTCTCCAGAGAAGCAAGCAATGCTGCCCAGCTGTCCCTCCCATCCAGCAGTGACACCAGACGAACACTACTACACTATTTTACTCAAAGCAGCCTCCCCTGCAGTGTTCTTACCTCTCAATCTGAGAAAGGAACTTGGTTTCAAAGATATGTCTGGTCTTCAGTGTCTCTGAAATCTGGCCTCGGAACAGGAAACCCCGTTTGGTGAAGTCGATCAAAATGTTGCGGACTATTTCCCCCAGGTACATCCCACTGATCATTTTCTCATACCTGCAAGGGAAGACAGCAGTCCAGCTCAGAGGGAACCTGCCCATGTTGGCAAAGGCAGCATCACAGGTGTGTTATCAGCCAGGTGTCCTACCCACACGGGGCTGCAGGTACCAGTGCTAAGCATCACTCCTGGGCCACTCCTAATCCTGTGCTAGACAGAGGTCTGCAGGTGGAAGATATTTGCTTTCTCTAGCCTGAGGCAAGACTGCAAGTGGGAGACTTGGGTCCTGTGTGCAGAGTTGGGGGCTGAGAGGGGTTCAAGACAGCTTGGTTCTTCCCTGGGGTTTTGGGACAATTGGTTTCCTACTGGAAACCAGGTGCTTGAATTAACTGAAGAGCATAAACCACCAACTCTGGACCACCAGCTTGCCAACTTGCAGGTCAGTGGTCCTATGAACAGGCTGGACATGGTTTTTCCCACCCTTTATCTTGCACAGGGTTGGTTTTGAAGCACAGGATTCCCTCAAAAACACTACATTTGCAGTGACTGTACCTTGTGGTTTCCCTGTAATATTGCTGCATGAAGCCACTGAGGTTTTTCTGTTTGAAGGTCTCAGCCATGTTTTGCACTCCCCCCCTTCCAGCATCATTCCGGTTCAAACGGACAATTTTGGGGATCCATGAGTTGCGTCCTTACCAACAAGACCTGAACAGTGCCATTTCCTGAGAAGGGCATTCAGTGATGCATCCTTTATTTCACCTCCTGAAGCTCTAAAGCAGGGTTTGTGCCCTGAATTGAGCAGAGCCCAGCTCACCATCCCGCTGGAGGCAAGCCATGCAGTCCATTTAATACCGTGAACTCTCTCAAGCTTGTACCCAGCAAGCATCCTCCCTCCTGAGTGCCTAGCTATCTCTGGAATAAATTATTCCCCTGGCAGTCTCCATTACTGCCTTTGGCTGCTTACTCCATGCCAACTCTGCTGCTGCATCAGGCTCGCTCCACGGCTGCCCCTCTGGGTTGGTTTGTGCCTCAGTTTCTAAAGAGCTTCCCGTGGGACTTGCCAGCTTGTCTGTATTCCTCAGGTTTTTGTGGGCAGATTTACTCTAGTCACAAAATCTTTTTAAAAGCTCCTGGCATCAAAGCACTGCTGCAAAGCAATGACGAAAAATTGTAGTCCTAGCAAGGAACAGTCTCAGTCCAGTTTTATCAGGGCTGGGTACACACCATCTTGTCAACTTTTTCTTGAAGGGGACAGGGAAGTACTTGCCCAAACAAAAGCTGAGCCCCAAAAAGGGGACCAAACTCTAGAAGCGAGAAAGGCAGGTCCTCTAAGATGACTTATCCCATCCAGAAAATGGTCTGAAATAAGAGCTGGCTGCAACTGCTAGAGAGCTCCTGACTGCTTTACAGTGAGCAGCTCCAAGCTTTAACCACGCCAGCTGGTGTAAGTTCAGGATTTCCACAGGCACAGCCCTCTACAAAGAGAGTTCAGCTAAAAGAAATTGACCTGAGACCCAGAATAAAAGAATAACTAGCCATCTTATCCCCCCTCAGTGCAGCACAGGATGAGAAAAAGGTTCTCTTATAAATTTCAAGTCTTTTGAAGTCCTCACCAAAAGCCCTGCTGTGGAGTCCCCATGGCAGCAAGTAAGTCACAAAACAGCAGTGTCTGGGAAAAGCACAGAAAGGGGAGATCCCACAGGACAGCAGGCATTTTCCACTCTTAACCTCTCCTTTGTCAACTGGGAGAAATCCATCTCTCTCCAAAAAGCACTTAAGGCAGCCTGGCTTGTATGCATAGCACACCATTTATCCTGCAGTAGTACCTTTGCTTTCCAGCATTCAGTGAGAAGTCATCGACTGCTTTGTCATAAATTGTCCTGATGTCATCCAGGCACCCGTTGTCCCCGAACGCTCCCCACTCCGTGTTCACACACATCCGCCCTTGCTCACCATCCACCATCTCTATGTTCCTCATCTCCTCCATGTAACAGGCATTGCTGCCCGTTCCTGAAAGAAAAACCCTGAAGTTACTCTTTGGCTGGAACAAAGCAACGCTAAAGCCAGCACAACAGCCCTGACAAACCTTCTGGGGGATCCTGAACGTGGTTTTTTTTCTGAAAGGAGTAGTTGAGTCATCATTTGAATCATCAGGGAAAAACCCAAACCCCGACTCTTCAACAGTCCTAAACTGAAGGAGAACATTACTCCTGTGGTGCATTGCTCAGGGGGGCTCAGAGAGGAAGCTCACCCAGGCCAGCAGGGCTGAGGGTCCCATGCTGCAGGGAGGAAGAGCAGGGCAGCACTTTAAGCACACAAAACCTCACGTGCTTCTGACCCCAAAACTGCAGGAAGCAGACAGCTGGATTTTGCAGCTGGGAGCTACCTTCCACAAAGCCCATGGATCCACAGAATCCAGGGGAAAATGTGTTGTACTGAAGACCTCAGCAAGTTCTGAGGCAGCAGAGGTTTTATCAACTGGTTGCTTAGGGGGGGGTTCTGATTTTAATTGCTTATTTTCTCCAGCAGGAGGGTTACTTCCATGCTGAGACAAGGCCATATCTGATACTTCTTGAAGAGAATGTTAAGGAGTGTGGCAAAGTGCTCCATGTACACAGAAGTCTTTAGGGAGCGAAGCTTTATTAGCAAAGAGAGGCAGCTTTAGCTGCTACCAGGGCAAAAGTTCTCTTGAAGTTACTTAACAAACTCTCATAAAATCCTGCATCTCAGCTTAGGCACCAGTTGCTACAGCAGGTCTGTTTTCCTTTGCCATTTTTTTAGGGAATCATATCAATACAGTCTGAGCTAAAATAGATCCTCCCACAGTACTCCCCTGCTGCAGGAGAGCTGAGCCACAGCACAGGGTTTGGCAGGGGGAATGTCTGGGTTTGCAGGACCAAACCAGACCAAACCTAACTGCAGATCACCACCAGGGCCCAACCTCCCTCAGGTGCCATCAGCCAGGCAATCCGGGCAGGGCAGAGGGAGCTGTCAGAGCCCTGGGGCTGTCATTTCCATTATCCCAGAGGTAGCCAGGCCACCTCTGACGCCCTGCTCTGCACACAGACACGCTGGCTGCACAGCAGATCTGGCAGGGCTGCAGGACGGTCCCCAGGGGATGTTCTCAGCACCCCAAGGACACACTGTCCTTCCTGTAGGGAACTCTAGTTCCTGAAAACATGCCACCGATGGAGCTGCGCAGACACGGCTTCCTACCCACGCTGCACTGTGCTGACTCATCCTGGACATTTTCCAACTGTCTGGAGAGGAGAAATTGGCGGTGTTTTATTTTCCTACAAGCCAGCTAGCAACTGAAAGCATTCTTAAAGCTTGCAGGTGCCTTGTCCCCTTCTCTCCCAGGGAGAACTCATTTCTCTGGAGAGCTCTGGGAATTCACACTGCCCCGTGATTCAGGCTCCCCAAGTGTGGCATTTGCAAAGGCGTTTGCAACTCCACAGCCGCCTGTGGAGTCACTTCAGCTGTCTCAGCGCTGGGAAGGCAGCTGTGTGTCACTGCACTCAGGCCACCAGAACTCTCCACCACATGCCATTTGGGAACTGTGGCTGCACTTTGCAACTTTATTCTGAGAGACCACACGCTTGAGGAAAGCTGTGAGCCACCAGAACACCCCAGCAGGGATACTCTTAGAGGCTAAACTTGCAGTAGCTCCAGGTGTTGGTGAGGCTCCCCAAGCCCACATCTGCTCTCCTCCCAGATAAAACAGGCAGGGTTTATTGTGCATCACAGCCTCTGCTTATCTCAACTGACTGTGGACAGAGCTAAGCTGGCTGTTGAATTTTGCTCTCTTTTACTCCTGGATATCCTAGCTTTATTTTCAGTTAACCACAGGGATGCCTCCATAAGAGTATAGACAGACGTGTGGATGTGCTGTTTAATAAAAAGCAGCTCTAACACGTACCCACAATGAGCCCAATTTCACAGTTTGGATCTTCATAAGCACAAGTCATCATTGTGCCCACTGTATCATTCACCACAGCCACCACATCCAAGTCAAATTCCTTTGGGAGAGAGAAAATAGCAGTGAGAACTCTGGGCAAGGGGCAGTCCCTCACACCAAGGGCGGGTGAAACACACTGGAACACTGGAAACAAACAACTGAAATCACCAGCCTGATTTCACACATGCAAAAACAGGAACCTAATCTACCAGCAGGCAGCTAAGGTATATGCTCTACCTATGACAGACTGTCTTCAGAATGAAGTATATCCCTGGCTGTTCTCCTTGGCTTAGGTATGTTTTTTAAGCCACTTATCTTTTATGTAGGCACGTGGTATGAACATTCAGTATCACAGTAGCTGTGAAGCAATTCCAGTAACAAAGGTTTTAAGACTTCCTTTTTGTCGGCTGATAAAAACTGTTAACTGAAATTAACACCCTCCTCAGGCTACTTTTCTTCCCTTCCTAGAAAGTTTTGGATAAACTGGTTGAGGCTTTCTTAAGATCAAAAAGAGGAGGAGAAAACTGTCCTTTAGGGTACACTGAGGTGAATTCCTACCATCACTATTTTGAAAACTCCTGCTTTCTTCATGCATGTAGAAATTGCCACAGAGTTTGAAAGAAGCCTTGAAAGTTCTGGCAAATGTGGAAAAACAGAAGCCTCTGGGGAAAAACAATGTTCTGTGCAAGACAGGAGGCACAGCCTGTGTCTACAAGGCATACAAATCCTGTGAGAGGGAGCCAGCCTGACCCACAAGGTCTGTAGTCTGGAGAGCAGTAGAATGAGGAATAGGAAAAAAAAGAGAAAAATCACCTCTCTTCTTTTAATTCCTTCTCTAAGTAAATATACCACATCTTCTCCCTCACAGTCTGTAGCTTTGAAGCCTTTTGTCCAATTAAGAAGGATACCCTATAAAGCAAGAAAATAGGTTATCAAGTTGCTAGGACTCAGATGCTATTCTGTCAAGTTAACATTTCAAATACTTTAGTGTGATGTTTTACAGAAGGGTCTCTGTGTAAAGGAGTATCTCCTCAATATGTCGAATTTGCATTTCCAGAGCAATGCAACAAGATTTAAAAAAAAAAAAAAAAAAAAAAGTAAAAAGTGAAAATATGCCTTACTTAAACTCCAGTTAAGTACACACGAAAATGTTAACAGCTGCAGAGGTTGTTCTAAGTATGGGGCAGTGAAGAAGTTAAATACATAAGTGCAAAGAACGCAAGTCCATTTGTCAGGGATGTGCTGCAGGCCACTCTGTCACTCTTAGGGTGACACAGCCCACAGACTCTGGAGCAACCACTCCATCCAGTAAGACAAGATCAGCTGGGAACAGGCACTGGCAGCAGGGATGGACTTTTGCTTACTGCTTGCAAAACCAGGGAAGTGTCACACAGCAGCAGGTTTACACAGCTGGAAAAAACACAATGCCTTAAAAAAGGGATATGACCACCATGGAAAATTTAAATGCTCTTATCTGCCACAGCCACAGGCTGAGCAGCATTTGTATTACCACCCTTACAGGAACTATTTTTAGGAGCAGCTGTACTGGTCAGGGTCAGCACACGAACCTTCCCCTTGTACGACCTTCCTGTAAGTGTCACGTGAAGGCAGAGAAAACAGGCCTGGCATAAGAACAGAAGCAGATTCAAAAGATACTAAGGAACTTACAGCATCCAGACTGGTCTGCTTGCAAGGGAAGGAAAAGGTGAAGCCAAGAGGAAGACGGGCGCCTTTTATCCCCATGTAATCCAGGAAGTCAGAAATGCAGGTAACGATGTGATCAAACAGCTTTAAAGAGAAAAGTCATGGTCATTTGAAGTTGTGCATGCTCTTAAGGAGTTATTTAAAAAGCATCAGTGCAGCCAAAGAGAAACACAAATACCTCTTCTCCTGTTCCCTGCATCACCTCTATGGGAATGGCATAGATCTTGTTGTGCATCTCAACTGTTCTCCTTTTACCACTGCGGATTTTCACCAGCAAAACTCTAAAGTTTGTCCCTCCAAGGTCAAGTGCCAGAAAGTCTCCATTCTCTGTAAAAGAATGTGTGTGTGTATTTGAAGAACCATAAAAAATCTGAAGAAATGCTTTTCTCAAAGTATTTTGATAGAAAATCTCCTAAAAGCTCAGTTGGGAAGATTTTCATCAAAAGAGGATTTTAGATGCTGCTCTGATTATTTCGTTTTCCTTTAAATCAACAAGAGGAAAAAGGACCCACACAACTGTTCCCTGAGAGAGAGCTGAAGTTTGGCCAGCCACCCTGAAATGCAAAGCACCCAAGTAAGGCGAACAGGCTTTGCATGGGCTTGGGTTTAGGATCACAGTTGTGGTTTTATGATAGCAGCCGTGCTTTTCTCCCCTCAAGCTGTGACTTTGCTTGCACCCTGAGGCAAGGACACAGGACCAGGCCACCAGCAACCAGCACAGGCCAACAGGTGAGGCTGATCTCACCAGTGCTGAGATCTCCTCCTTTGCACAGGCTCAGGCTCCTCTTTGGTCACACCAGATCTGCTCAGCCTGACCAAACCCCACACTGGGAGCCCATTTTGGGCACCCTGCAGCCGAGCCAGCGTCCCCACTGCAACGAGGCCACGCCCTACCTGTCCCATCCGGCGTGCTGCGCACGAAGGTGGGCAGCATCTTCACTTTCGCAGTGTCGTGAGTCTTCTTCTTCAGCCCCGCCTCCATCTCCGCCCTCATCCTCTTCTTCACCTGCAGCAGCTGCTCGTGGGTGAGCTTGAACTCGGCCAGGGTCTCGTCGATGAGGCGGTGCTGCTCCGACAGCCGGTACGCCACGGCCGTCACCATGGCCGCTCCCTTCCCGCTGCCGCTCTCCGACAGCAGGAACCGCACCTCCGAGTCGGGCACCAGGCGCCGCGTGGTTTTGTGCAAGCGCCGGGCATACCTGCAGGGAGAGGAGGGGAGGAGAGGGGAGGCTGCAAGCCCGGCCTCTGCACTGCCCACGCCCCAAAATCTGTACTGCATTCCCCCTCAAAATCTGCACGGCATCCCCATCCCCCAAAATCTGCACTGCCCACACCCCAAAATCTGTACTGCATCCCCCCACCAAAATCTGCACGGCATCCCCATCCCCCCAAATCTGTACTGCCCACACCCCAAAATCTGCACTGCATCCCCCCCCAAAATCTGCACGGCATCCCCATCCCCCAAAATCTGTACTGCCCACACCCCAAAATCTGCACTGCATCCCCCCAAAATATGCACTGCATCCCCTCAAAAATATGCACTGTATCCCCCCAAAAGATGCACTGTAGCCCCCCAAAAATATGCACTGCAGCCCCCCAAAAATATGTACCGTCACAGCCCCTCCAAATCTGCACTTCATGCCCCCAAAATATGCACGGCATCCCCCAGAATCTGCACTGCATCCCCACAAAATCTGCACTGCATCCCCCCCAAATCTGCACTGCCACCACCAACCCAATGCAAGGGGAGCGGGCAAACTCACCATGCTCAAACTAGCTACATCCTCCCAAGTAGGAAAACTTCTAGGGAAGACTGGCTCTTCCCCACAGCCTGCTTCCTCCCGAATTTCAAAGCAAAGCCAGTAAAAAGCAGGGGAGAGCATCAGTCTCATCCCCTGAACCTGATCCTGGATGGGAGAAACTCCCTGGCTGCAATGCTGTTCCATTCCCTCTCCTGGGGTCCTCTCCTGAACTCACTGGTTTAGGAGGTGTGGGAAACAGCTAAGAAACTAAAATTGTCCATGTTTATTATCTTGCCCAGAGCTTGCCCAATCTGGAAAAGCTAGTCAGAAGAGAATTCCTGGAAACTTTTTTGTTTGCTGAAATTCTATGGTTTTCTTTAACAGAGGAAAATATCTTTTTCAACAAATAATGAGAAACTGAAAATGAAATATTAAGTATACTTCTCTTTCAGAAGTTCCCCATAAACATAATTTTCTGATTTCTACATAAATCTATCTATATAATTGTTTCACTAATAATATAACTTTCAAGATGGGGAAAAACAAGACAAGGCCTTTTAAAGGCCACAGAAATCTAAGCATTATTTTTTCCCCTCCCTAGTTTCCAAGTGCATCTTCAGAAAAGACTGGCAAAAATAGGGTTGGGCATGGGCATTAAACTGGAAATGAAGATGAAAGTGAATTAATGCAGGTCTCCTCACAGCCCAATCAATGGGCACAAAGAAGTATTTTGTACAAAGAATTCTCCTTCCAAGAGGTCTCTAGGTGATACCTTAAGGTATCTACTCACACCACCGTAGTTTTCTTTCCCTGACATAGCAGTATCTAGTTACTCAGGATTTCGGTTCTTTTCTGTGTGGTTTTTCTTGAGAACCTCACACAACTCCTTCATTTAAAAGACATCTCTCCTTTCCCCCAAACTCCCCAGCTCAGGCCTAAACCCCCAACGCCTCTGCTTTGGGCTCATCACCTCCCAGCCTGCCTGGGTGATGTCTTGGGATGACATGCTGACCCCTTTGCACACCAGAGCAGGCGCAGTGCTAGTGGCAGGAGCAGAGGGACTCACTGTGGATGCATCTTGTAGAGGGAGCCATCCACCCCCACGGTGGTGCGGAGGCGGCCCACGCCCTTGTTATCCCGCAGCTGGTTGAGGATGGCCCCCAGGGTGGAGGCCACCAGGTTGGCTGAGCGGAAGGACACGATGGTGCAGACGTGCTGGACAGCGATGCAGTCCTCGTGGGACGGCTCCACCCCCAGCCGGGTCAGGATTTCTTTGGCTTTGTTCAAACCTTCTTTGCTCCTGCAAAGTAAAAGGGATTCCTTAGTGGACGCTTAGGACTGAGGCACATCCAAACATGGGTGTCCCTGCCTGGGGGTTGATGAAGTTACAAAGGACATTTCTTGGAGATCTGGACTAGAAAGCTCCACGAGGCTTGAAATAAAACACTCTAAACCTGCATTCATTCACAGATGGAAAAGCTTTCCATTAAAGCCTGGTGCAAACCTACAAACAATGCAATTCCAGGTACTACAGCAGCTGCACTGCAGGAGGACCTGGAGGAACTAAAATGCTTTTTCATTACAGTGATGCTTTAACCTGTAAACAGCTTCTCTGGAGCATGAAGCATCAGCCCCACAATTCAGCACAGGCCTGAGCATACACCTAATCCCACACTCACTCCCTCGCATGTCTTGATAAATTAAGCCCAGTGTGAAAAACAAAACCCTAAGCAAAGGCTGCCTAAGCAATTTCATCCTAACGGGTCTCTTTTCAGGCTTTTACAACCCCACTGAATCTCTGCCTCTTGCATTGTTTTGGGTTTTTTTTTTCCTCATTAGCATCCAGCCTGAGAGCAAATCTTCTGGCAAAACTTCTTGTCCAGCTTGGTCACTTCCCAGGAAAAAATACAAGGGGTATATATCTTGTCATCCCTAACTGCACTCCATACTTCTTTTTAAGGACTCCTGCACCTTGCCAGCACCAGCTAGAAATTTGAAGCTGCACAGGGATGTGCCCCGTACTTATAACCAAAGTGTCTTCAGGAAGTAAGTTGGGATTTCAGGGCAAACTTTTCATATTAATAACTGAATTTCTCAATAATTGCGTTTTTCTCACTGCTCTTTAACATTACCTTGGACCACGACACAGACGTCTGTGGTTAGGACAAATGAACACACACATTTAATGGAAAGCTGTTCAGGTAACGTGGTCTGCAGGGACAGGAGTGAACTGTGGCAGGAGGAACAGGCATTATAAAAAATAAATCTGGCTGTTCCCTTGGTGTCATATTTGCCATTTCAAAAAGAAAATCCAGCACAGTGATTATGGCACAAACTATCCCAGTGATGTGAATTTTAAAAACACAGGGGGAAGAGCCTGTAAGCACTGACCAAAGGGGTGATGACACTCTAACAAACCAACTGGCACATAGCTCAGAGGTCACTGTGCAGCACACCTGGCCCTGCCTACGAGACTGAATGCTCTGCCTTGTCACACTTGTTTTCTTTCTGCCCAGCAATCCCAGGGATACAGCAAGGAGCAACACAAGTATTTGCTAGGAGGCACTACGCCAACTCACTCCCGTGTTTAGCTGCAGGGTAGCAACTCTGTGAGCAGTGAGAGAGGTACTACAGCTCGTACCCTGAATGCTGCAGGGACTGGCAGATTTTATAGTTCCTCCCAACACAGAAGAAGGGAGAAATCTTGGGGAGGAGGGCACAGACTGTCTGCTGGGGGTCCCCCATGACAGCTCTGCACAGGCAGTAGGGAATGGCAACCGCCCTCCAAAGCAGCATGCTTCCCCACAAAGCAAAAAGAGCAGGAAAACTAACATTCAGAGTCACTGTGAAGCCCAAGGAGTGAAAACGGATAGATTACTCACTTTTCAATGGCAGAAACATGCTTTGTCTCAAACTTCCCTTTGGTGAGAAGCTCAGGGGTGATTCTCCCCTCAAAGAGCAGCCCTTCCTTGGCCATCTTCACCAGGATGAGCCTTACCAGCTCCCCCATGTACAGCCCACTGACCATCTTCTCAAACCTGCAGGAGAGGACAGCAGTCACCCGCAAATCCATGGGCAGCTCTGGGAGGCAGAGCTGTGCTGTGGGAATTGAGAATTCTGAGAAATATTTCTTTGCATGTTCAAGAGATTTTAAGATCTCTGACAAACAGTGTTTTTAACCTTTGTTCATGGAAAAAGGGCTTTTTAAGTTCTGGAATGAAGCAGAGTTTTCAAGAGTGTGTATTAGATAGTAGAATAGTGTGTAGTTTTATCACAGGGTGAGAATTTTAGATAGATGGGGTTTTTAGGATGGTAGGGAGGTG
Source organism: Certhia americana (assembly GCA_018697195.1). Taxonomy (NCBI): domain Eukaryota; kingdom Metazoa; phylum Chordata; class Aves; order Passeriformes; family Certhiidae; genus Certhia; species Certhia americana. The sequence continues at coordinate 33,843,645 of CM031862.1, forward strand.
AAGACAAGATGGAGAAGTCCACGTGGTTTCTGGGCTTCCTCCTTCTTCCTCATCTGCCCCATGTTCTGCAGTGGAGGTGGCACTTATGGTTAGTTATGGTTGGCTTAGAGTAGAGTCTAATTTTCTAACACTATTATTTCCAGTAATAGTTATTGGAGATTTTGTATAAATATTGCTTATGTGGGTTCTAATATAAAAATACACACCACCCTGTATGGGTGGGTTTTGTACCTTGGACTGACCCACAGTGCAGAGCTCTGCTGGTCAGGAGAAAAATGTTAGTGATAAGAAATAATAAACAATAATGAAAACATCAAAAGAGACGGCTCACGACCAGTTCTTCAAAATCTCTGGCTGGCTGAAAAAACTTTGTGTTCCCGGGAATCTCGGAAAAACCCACAAAAATATTTTTATAAAAACCCAAGACTGTGCCACCATAAGGCCTGGCCCTTAAAGCCAGAGGTTTGCCTCGCCACAGGCAAAGCTTTATTGAACGGCAGAATTCCTAACACCAGTGGGAAATGGGGCACAGGACAGAGAAGGACAGAGCAAACGCTCACAAACAGCTGCCTCACTCACAGCTGCTTGCCGGGATTAAGGGATCCACGGTCGATCTCCCGATCGAACTCGGTCCTGATGTCTTCCAGCGAGCCGTCATCTCCGAAGGCGCCCCACTCCGTGTTAATGCACATCCTGCCCTCGTCCCCCTCCACCAGGTCGATGTGCCGCATCTCCTCCATGTAGCAGGCGTTGGTGCCGGTGCCTTGGGGGAAAGGGCAGCAGAAGGTGCTGGCCAGGCTGAGGCAGGCCCGGCCCCGCGCCCGCCGCCACACCGAGCCTTACCAATGATCAAGCCAACCTCGCAGCGCTGGTCGTCAAAGCCACAGGTCATCATGGTGCCCACGGTGTCGTTCACCACGGCCATGATGTCTGCATCGTAGTCCTGGGGAGCGACAAAGAGTTAGCTGGGCCGCAGGGCCCCCCTGGAAAATGCTGCTCCTGCTCCCCACCAGCACGCTTTCAGCAAAGAGCTTCATAAGGAACAGCAGATCTGTCTGAACACCAGAGCTCATCTTTTAAAATATTGCCTGTTCTGTCTGCCAGCTCCCCATCCCACGTAGCCAGGAAGGCAGTGAGAGCAGAGTAATGCAAGCAGTCAAACAGCACAAGGATCACTCGAGAGAGCACAGGTCTGCTCCCACATAAGCACACCCAGGCAGGAAAGAAAAGGCCTTTACACGAGGGAGAAGGAACTTTGCACTGAAACATCACGGAATGATTTGAAGCAGTTGCTCGAGGAGTCAATCTAATAAATATTTCCTACAGGTTCACTGTAACCATCAAGGTGTTCTATTTCGAGTGAGGATTTTAAGACAAAAATAATGCAATTAAATACATGACATGCAGCCATTCCTTTCTCAGTTCTTCAGTGTGTGATTCTACCAAGTCTAATGATAGTAACAGACTCCAGTAATGCTGTTTGGTGACAGCAAAACTCAGGTTTGCTTGAGTCCACAACTGCCCAAACAAAGCAAATACTTCACAGTTTCCAACGAATTTTTGGATGCTGAGTAATCAACATATGACCTGGCTGCAAGCATTACGCAAACCCAAATTCATTCCCTCTCACGCTCAGTGCCTTTTTATTTGTTTAAATCAGCAACCTGGTCACCTTCACAAAGTCAACACTAAGAAACTGCAGGGAGCAGCTGAGCCTGGAATGCCCTTCTCTTCTACTCAGCAGCTTTCCTGCTCCCACGCTCAGCAGGTGCACAACTGAGCTGAGTCCAGTCCATGAGAAATGAGTTTCTCAGGAATGGGACGTGTTGGTATCACTGAAAAGCCACAGCACTGCCACACAGGACTTCTTCAGTTTTTGAAGAGTGATAAAATCACTGAAGGTTGCCAGTGAAAAGCAACTCAGTTGTGTGCTGTGAGGAAAGTAACAGCTTCCACACAACAACTCTGACGCCGCTGCCATTTTTCCAGTAAACCCACACTTTCTCATGCAAGGAAGCAGAGCTCCACCACCACTCAGACCACCTGCTCAAGCAACTAATGTGAAGAGTGGTCCTTGACAAGCTGAGATACAGCTAAAAAAGAAAAAGGAGTGCCATTTACCCCACGTTTCTTGATGGCCTTGTTAAGCAGCCTCACGACATCTGCTCCCTCCACTCCGCTCGCTTTGAAGCGCTTCGTCCAGGTTATCAGAATACCCTGATAAAACAAGACAGCAACATTCAGCAGGGAAAAACCAGGAGACTGACACACTGATTTTTTTTATTTCCTTAAAAAACAGATTTTATGTTCCAAATGAATCTTCAGGTCGCTTTTCTCATGCGACCTCTAACAACCCAACCTGAGACAACTGGTTAGAGCCTAATTGTAGTGTGCTGAAAGATGGAAAATTCTTTTCCCCTCCATTGCTAGAAAATGGTGTGTTTGCATTTTGTATTTTCAGCCTACTCTTCTCCCTGCTACTCCTCGACAGTTTTTCTTGGAAAACCATTTAATCCTTTTGGCCCATGGAAATAGACTGCTTTCAGAAAAAGCTGACTGTACAGGGCTGACTACAGAGCAGGGATATGGTGTTGGCATGTCCAGGATTCAGCTGCAGTGGGGATCAGGCTGCTGCACATTTACTGCCTGGAGTCCCATCTGTCTGGGCTTGTTTAACTGTGGGATCCTGTTTAGGGGTTGAGGCAAACGAAAATACTGGAGATGTAACAATGCATGTCCCTACTTTATAGCACAGATCAAAAAGGAAATCCTGGTATTGAATTCCTTGTCTGCAAACCATCATGAGGAGCCTGCAAATCCCCCAAGGTAATGACTACACTGATTTTTTGCTATTTACATAATGCCTAGCTGAATCAGAGCATTCAGTGTACAGGTAAATAATAATAAAAGAAAGAAAAGAGCATTGACAGTAATCAACTGACAGAAAGACAACTCCAACCAGCTCAGCTTTCCACACCCACCACAATATTCACATCTGTCACAACAGGAGTCCCAGAAGCTAAAATCCAGTGAAGCTGAAGCCTGTAGGCACAAGCGGCCATTGCCCAGGTGTACGTTTGCCCATATCTCAACTTAAAAATCAAATTTTCCCACCAAATTGAGATAGCTACAGGGGACAGAGGGTCAGGGCAGCTCTCTCCAGACCAGGAGATACCCTCCTACCCCTAGACCACAAACTCAGTTTGTGTAAGTTTTGACAATGTGCTGCCCTTGTGGGCATCATTTAGAAACCCAGCAAAGCCCCGTGCTGCTGTGCAGGGCAACTGTGGGCAAAGCCTGCTCTGCTGGCACAGCTTTCAGGGGAAAACAGGGCACCTTGTTTCACACAACTTCCGTAAGAAACTGGTCAAACCACACTGGCAAAGAGCAGCTCCTCTCAGCATGACTGGCCACTGTGCTGGAAGGAATTTTTCCTTCACCAGCAAAGCCTTGGCAGCAGAAAGGAGCCCTTGGAATGCAGCAGGGTTGAGTGGGGCCCAACCATGCGGTGCCCACCCTATCACCCTCAGAGCAAACAGGGACCACCTTGCCTCCTTCTGCTCACCAAGCACAAGAAAACAGCACCCAGGCAAGCACAGCCTCACAGAAGCAGCAATCCAAGAACAAACCTGGTCCACAGAATCCAGAAAAACCATATTTTTCAAACACTCAAAACGCAGCAGCAAAATGTCAATAATTTGTTGTTGTTGTTGGCTTTTCTCTTTAGTAGACACCCTCCCTTGTCTCGTCACTATCCCACTCCACTCTGCCACTGCTTAGGTGTCCCCACGGCACCCCACATGCTGCCTGCCCCTGCCCCACACAAGCACAATTCCATCACAGCTGGCTGGAGCAAACCAGCCCACAAACAAGCCCCTTTCACCATGCAGCTGAGCAAACCTTCCCAAGGGCAACTCAACTTCACAACCACATCCCCAGCACGGCTCTGCTGTGGCCAGGAGCCCAAGCCCCCCCATGCACCATGGCCAGATGGGAGAGCTGCCCCAAGATCAACTCATCTCCTCTGATCTGATGCAGGTAAAGGCAGCTCTCTGCTCTGAACTGCTTCCAGACCCTGAGTTAGTCAGCACCCTTGGGTTCAGCTCTCAGCACTGCTCAAGAAGTATGAAATGCAATGAAAATCATGCCTCACCTGGCCCTCCTCAGCACCAGCATCTGGGGGGCAGTTGCACCAGGCTAACCTAGAGACCTGCAAGCTGGAAAAGCAGGTCGTGCTTTAACAGGGGCAACCTCAGCGTGTTTTGTGTAGATTGAACTTTCCTGAGTACATTTGCTACACAGTTGCCATGGCAATGCTGTACCGGGAGGCTGCTGAGTCATTTGTGGCACAAGGAGCAAAGGCAGGGAAATACCACAGCATCCTTGTGATTGGAATCTCACCAGGCACTGCACCAGGCTCGTTCTGCCCATCCCTCTGTAAAGCAGGCTGGCTCCAGGTGGCCTGTCCGACCGCCCCCGGTGCCACAGCTCAGGACTGCCACCCACCAGGGACACACATCTGGATCCCTGTGCACTGGTGAGGGGCAGCAAAACCACAGCAAACCCTGGCTCCTTCCCAGTCACACCCCGTGGAGAGGTGGAAAAGGCAGCACAGGAGGCAGGGAAAACCACTGCTTAGAGGGTAAACTGTAACACTGAGGAGCTCAGCAGAACACATCAGCTGTCTCCTCCCCTTTTGTTACCCAGCTCTTTCAGGCAGAAACATAAACACAAACACAGTCTGACACTGAAATATAATACTCATTTATCCCCAAAATGAGACCTGTCTGGGATACTGCTTTCACGGCAGTGTTTTAATAACATGGCAGCTCTTCTGTGTATTAAGAAAATTGTGAAATCTTCTTACCTCATCTAGCTTGGATTGTCGACAGGGGAAGGAAAATGTAAACCCGACTGGCAGTTTCTTGTCTTTGATTTGTTGTTTCTCCATAAAGTCTCCCAGGCACTCAGCAACATGATCAAAAAGCTGTAAGAAAAATATAAAACCACCATGATTAGAGATACAGCTTCAGGGAGAAAACGTTTCAAACGCCACATGAAAACTGCTCTGAGTGAGGGGAAAGGGGAAAACAGCTCTCCAGGTTTTAAAAGATGTGTGAATGGCATAGCTATGAAAATACTCTCAAGCAGGGTATATTAACACCTTAATAACTAATACATTATGAAATGCACTGTCCTTTTACACACCTAATTCTTCAGGCATCTTTTCCACCCATATAAAAACACTTCCTGAAACAAGAGGTTCGTGGATCTCAAGCCTGCTGTAACTCTTCCACTTAACATTTGATGAGAACAAAAATGTTCTTTTAACCTTTCCATAATGGGAAGGAGCAAGTCAAAAGAACACTTGGGATCCAGTCCCACAGGAGGCTGAGCACTTTTACAGAGAAGACAACATCTGCTTCACTCAAGCATTGCTGAGACCAGAGAACCCAGCACTTTGCAGGAACCACCCGAAAGAACATCATCTCTCAAATCTATTTCTAAAGCACACAACAAACAAACAAAAAGGGAACCCAAGGGATTCATCTAAATATTTTCCATGTTCTGAGACACAACCCAAAACGGGGATGCTTTCTGCATTTTTTGAAAGATTGAACTATGCAGGCAGCCTGCACCAGGCTTGTGGGTACCAACTCCCACCCAGATGCCAATGGCACCTGTGACAATGGCACTACATGTCCCAGTCAGCCAGGCCAGGAATCAGGGAAGCACAAAGGCCTCTCACACTGAGCCATTTGGGAAGCCCCTCAGATAGACTGCAACACTCAAAGCTGAAATCAAGCCTGAGCAATTGAAGCCACAAAAATACACGTTCGTATTTACCAGCACCAGAAAGCCAGACATGCCTTCAACTGACCCATACCACAAATGGACGGCAAGCTATTTACAAGACACTGTCTGCCCCAGGATGTAACTGCGCCTCACATTTTAACTCCCTGAAAAACAAAAACCCAAACATAATAAACCCAATCCTATCTGCAGCATTGGTGGGATGAGAACAGGTAATCTGCCTAGAAGACTGGGGATAACTGGGAGGGAGTACACAAAGACATCTGTTGGTTCCAATTAGCCTTCACAGCTTTATTAAGAACAATTAAGAGTCTTGTGAGAGACAGGAATGTACTTCAGACAGACTGCAGCAATTTCAAACCATGAATAGGAATATTTTGTCCTTCAAAGCAGGTCAAGAAGCAGTGTGCGTAATGTTACAATTAAACTGAACACCTTAAACTCACGCCTTAAATGAGGTCAGATTTGATTAAGGAAAAATACTGTGGTTTCCCAGGGAGAATGTTGCCAGTCATTGTCCTGGGCAACATTTTTTCTGAGTCCACGCAGAGAAACAACATGGGAATGTAATGCACTCTGCTGCGCTTCTGGAAGACAATTTTCAGCTGCCCAGATGAGGGACAGAGGAGTTCTTTTTGTGAAAAGAACTACAGTTACGTAATAAGACATGGTAACTTCTCCAGGAGGAACACAGGAACAGCAGGAGTGTGTGTTTTGATTATGCTTTCCATCTGAAAGTATCTTGCTGAATACTCAATCCTACTAAACTTTCAGCTGCTTCCAGGATTACAAACAAAAACCAGGGGCCAACCTCAAACCCCTCGGGAGTTCAGAGAGCAGGAAGCAGAAATGTTGACTGTGTACGTTGTTACAAAAATCCCTCTCGTGCAACCAACTACAAATGCACAGAGAAAAGACGGGATCTGCTTTGTAAGTCTAAATGTAAAAAATTCCTGGGCATTCCCAATAGACTCCAAAAAGTCCGTGCACCTGCTGTGTTTGCCCACACAGTCCTGGCAGGACCTGCTGAAGCCCACCTATGTGAGTTAGCAGTACACTGGGAGGGCAGGCAAATGCAGTTAACTATTAGCCATAATGTGGACACTCCAGGAGCTGTGTCTAGTCAGTGATGCACAGTCTGGCTGTGCTACTGTTGTTCATAAACCACAGAGGGAATGCATGGCTCAAAAGCAGAAAAAAGACAGGCATTTATTAGTTTTGACGCTCATAAGATTTTTCCTAAGGACACTCAAGGAAGCATGTGTGCCCATGCCCATATTAACATCCAAACCTTACCACTGCCAAATGGCTCTGACTGAGCAGCAGAGGCAACATTACACAGATGCTCACAGCAGAAATTCATTAAAGTAGGGAAGGTGCACTGAGGAAAACTCAAAATCTTCTTTAACCCACAAATTTGCAGTAAAGAACCGAAGAGTGTGAGCCAAGTATTTTATCACATGTCAAAGAGATGGACAGAGCAAATGCCACAGCCAAGAGGAAAGGATCAGTCTGATTTACAGCAATACAGCCTGAGACCCTGAGCAACAGATCAGGCTTAATTCCCCTGACCAAAAAGTTGCCTGCTCAAGTTGGGCTCCAAGAGGTCTCCGGCAGACAGGAGACTTGGACAAGCAACTGAAGACCCAAGCTCAGTCCCAAGCCCCTCAATGGGGATGATTTAAGGAGCAAGGAAACGGCAGTTTCAGATCCAGAGAACAGCCACAAATCCCTAAGTTACCTCAAGTGGTGGCAGAACGCAAGAAACGACACCAAAATCAAGTCTCAGGCACATTCCCATTCACTGAACTGACACAGGAGACAGGCTTCTTACAAACTTTAGACCTGCTATTACACTGCTGAAGTCAATGAGAGTTTTGCCCTTGACTTCGATAAGGAACTGTCTCTGACTGGTAAAACTGTCAGCCCATGCCTGACAGATGGACAGAAACAGAAGTTTGAATGCCATGAAGTAGAAAACATCAAAACGAACCATGTTAGTGAGATGTGAAGCCATAAATCACAATCCTTCAATAAGCTGATTATGCACTAAGCTTTAGGAGTGTAACTCAGCAAAGTTAATGACACAGCACGCTGGAAATAGTTAGTAGCCTACCCTACACAGGCAGTTCAGCCCAAGTACTCCACAAATCTGACTCGGACATTTCAGAAAACCTCAAGTGCAGACATCAGTCATAAGCACCAAATCATCAGCTGCCTGTCTGGGCATCCCCCATGCTTCCCCCTGAAGGCACACAGCAAGTACTGGACATTGTCATGGAACAACTTCAAACCCAGGCGCTATTCTGAGAGTGATTCCAAGTTCTGCTCCTCTTCTCCTGGTACTTAAATACTGTGCCCACTGGGTCAGCAGAAGCCTTGCTCGCCTTTCTTTCAGCTCAAAAGCTGTGGAAAAGCCTGTCAGCCTGAACTCCACACTGCTGCTTCCCAACAGCAAAATGGCCTTTGGATATCGAAAAATTAAAACACAGATAGGGACAGAGACAGGGAAAGAAAGCAGACCTGATGTCTCCCTTCCTGGCTTCTCCTTACCCATCCATGGACAAGCAATCCACTGCTCCCAACACGCCTCCGAGCACCCCACCCAACTTCCCTGCCTCTGCCATCCACAGGCAGCTCAGCTCAGCTCAGCTCAGCTCAGCTCTCCTCCAAAACCATTCTGTGGGATAGCCACTGCATGACCTTTTGGCCCAAAACCAAAACAGTAAGGTGAGGAAAAGTCCTTACAAGAAGGTTATTTTACTGCTGTGGTTCAGATATCCCAGCAATGCTTTTATCAGTTCTACTGACAAGCCACGATTGCCATCTTACACTCACTGCTGCATGAGAATGCAGAAGCACTTACTACATACAGACAATAAAGGTATTAAGGTGACTACAGAAAATATATTAAAGGTAGAAATGCTGTTCCATAATTTTTCTTTTTCTCCGCTTTTGCTTATTCTTCTGAAACAAGCTTTAAGTTTCTTGCAGGTCTCACACTCCTGAACAGCACCTCTTTCTAATAAAAAGTGTAAAAACCTTGATGTTTCCAACAGTGAAAATTACTTGTTTTGCCTTATGCTGACACGGAGACAAATCTGCCAGTGTGATCCACTTCCTGATCATAAAAACAAATAAATTCTTTCAAAGAACTCAATTTGGAAACCAAGTGAACGGATACAAACATTTTCTACTCTTGGAACAGGGAAGACTGAAAAAAAAAAAAAAACAAAACAAAAACCTTTCAATTACTCAGCAAAACTTAAGTTGAAGCTGTGCCAAAACATTCTATCAGCTTCCCGTAATTTTTCTAATGTACTTGTACTTTTCATGAATGCTGAGTTGCTCAGACTGCCAGCACAGAGATGTGGCTGTCATGGGGATTTCTATCCCCCATCTAACACTACAATTGCAGGGCTGGTCATGTTCACTGCTTACAAAGACTAAGTTGTTTTAGTTGTTTTCCTGCTCTCCATTTGTACTCATGGAGAGTAAGTTCACTATAAAAGCCAGACTTTTTATTTCTAAGCCATTTTTTCCCTAACTTATCCAGAAGTCTCCCACATGGAGACAGCAAGCTTGCAGCACCCATGCACATTCTGTTACACTAAGAAATGAATACACACTTATTCATTTTCAGTATTGACACTGAAGGGCAGTCTGCATGCTGTAGGTACAACTGCTGAGATCTTAAGCTCGTTCTTGTGGGGGTTTTCTAAAATCTAAGCAGCTAATCTTCAGAGAGACGTGCCAAGGAAGAGGTGCTTGCTTACCCGTGTCCCACTCCCATGCATGATGTCTTCTGGGGTATTATAAATTTCACTTTCCATCTGCACCGTCTGCTTTTTTTCGTGCGATACCTTTACCCGAAGAATTCGGAAGTAAGAGCCACCAAGATCCAGGGCAATGAAATCTCCTTTCTCTATGTGGAAAAACAAGAGACAAGAGATTAAAAACGGTATGCAACACAAATCTGGGAAACATTAAGTGCAGCACTGAAGCAAGGAAGTTCCAGCTGCAGGGCATCCACGTGAACCTGATTCCATCGATCTGATTCCCGAGGATTTAACATGAAGGTGGGGCAATGGCAATGCCAACCACCATGGATACACAGGCAACTGCAATGAAGGCTTACCCAAAAAGAATCCAAACCAGTGGATAGTCTTTATCCAGATCTCATGATGAAACTGGCAGAGCAAAGACCTCAGGAGAAAGCCAAAAAGAGATGTTGAAAATAGAGAGTAAAAATGAAGGGGTGCCAGACCACTGACAAGCAGCCTTTTGCTGTCAATAAACCTCTGTCATTTGGCAAATAACAGTGAATGGTGACTGCTCTAAAATCAACAAATCACACACAGATGTAATTAAAGAAGGAACCACCCCTCAATTCATGTCCAGAAAGGCTGAGATTCACTGCAGACAGATAAGAGAAGTCAGAGAAACGACAGCCTAAAAAACCAGCCCTGTACTGCTGCAGGAGTTCCTCAGAAGTTGTGATGCCTTGCACAGAGATCCTAATATCTGCCCAGGTGCCAGGGAAAGAGTTGGGGTACCTCCATCTCCCTCTGTGCTGGAGAGAGCTGAAGGCAATTCAGCACCCTCCAATCCCCACAGACTGCAGACTCCTGGCTATCTGAGGAGTGACACCTTTGGCACCCCTGGAGAGCAAGGCAAACATATTTGACTGACCTGCTCATGCTACCTCGTGCCTTATCAAAGAGGGAGCAAAGACAGCAATTGTCAAAGCCTGAAAAAAGATAATATTTAGGGAAGCAGTATGCACAGCTTTCTCACACAGGAGTGTGTGTGTCCAGGCTGCGGATAACCACCAGAGCTCTTTGCAAGCATCTGTGTCCGTGCAGGACATGCCTGGGCTCACTGACGCTGTGCAGAGGGCAGCAGAGCAAAAGGCACGTGGTGTTTTCTCATCCTGCCTCCTCACCAGCTATGACTTTCAGAAGGCCATTCCTGACCATCATCATTTTTCCACCTCTACCTAAATTCAAAGCGGAAAAACCTTTAGCAGCTGGGAAGATTGTTTTGACATGTTACCTCAAGCACACTCAGCTCCCAGAGCCTCCGACCCCAGACTGTCACCAAAATTTCAGGTATGCAATTTATCCACCAGGATTTCCAGAGCCATACTTGCCTCTGAGATTACTCTGTCCAATCTCTGTCCCAGAACTCCTAAAATCTGACCTGGTGAGCTGTTCCTCCTTATCACCCCATGCAGCTCTGGGAACCTCATCCCACTCAGCAAAGCTGATGAACTGGACAAGGTGTCCCTCAGAACAGGCTCTTTAACAGAAACAGACCAAGAGAGGCAAAAACACGCTGCAAGCGTCCTTTTGGTTTTCCAAGGTTGCAGTGTAATACAGAAACAAAACACTGTCACGTGAGAAACCACAAAGAATAATAAACTCCATACAGAAAAACATAGCAAAATTACAGTGGGAGCCCACAACTTCTAATACACCTCCTAATTTTACTGCACTGCAATGCAACCCCTCCTTCTTGCTGCTCAAGAGATAGGCAAACTCAGTTAGTCAAAACACAGACCTTGCAGTGATTCCCTGTTTCTGAGCAGTGTGGCTTTAAACACTGCTTTGCACCAGTACAAATGTCATTTAAAACACGAGCATACACAAACTGGAGCTGCAGCTGCCTTTATTTGGCTCAGCATAAAAAATTCATAACCCACTTCACTGCAGCAAGTCCGGAAGTCAAACACTGACCACAAGTTTCTCATTAAGCCAAATACCCAAATAAGCTTTATCTTATGGGTATCATCTGTTGAGTGCAAGCCATTACCTCCAATAACTAATGGGAAAATCAACATTGGGCCAGATGGCCCTATTTCAAGCCTAAGTGCATGCCTCAAACAAACACCACACTTCAGAAATACCTTCCCTGTGAATTAACAGGTTAGGGTGTTTGATTTCCAGCTCCACAAGGTAAAAAATAATTAAGGATCATCCTTCACCCTTTAAAAGATCCCTGAACTAGAGTGTAAAGCTTTCTGCATGCAACTGGAGTTTTCTTTTAGTGTACTTTAGGAATTAAACTTAAGTAGGGGCATTTAATCTGTGCTTTGTAACAACAAGGTGCAATCAAACCTGCTGTGAATTTATTTGGCCTTTGAAAGCATTTTGAATTAGCTTGAGGTACCACTCTGGGCACAGCGGACAGAAAAACCTCATGGCTTTTGTAAATTAAACAACTCTGAATGAAGGGGGGAAAAACTGCTAACATCAATACCTCCAGAGTCTCTAGAATTATTGCTCACAAACTCCTTGTTGAAAAAGAACACAAGCACACATCTGAAACTAAACAACAGTATTTTTCTGAATAGTCAGCTCCCATAATAATAATTGGACTCAGAGGAAAGAGCTTACAAGGCAGTAATTAGAGACAGGCCAGAGAAAAGGGCAGGCTTTCAGCCTCTGGCTTTTACGGAGGGACAGCTGAAGGCAGAAATTGCCATCTTTGGGCACATCAACACAGCCACATCCATGAGGACCCCGTGGAACCTTTTGGAGGAAGAGGGAAGGGGGCTCTGCACCTGTCCTGGCTGTATCCGTGCAACGGCTGGGCCACACGTGACAGGCACACACGGGTGAGTCAGGGAAAGAAATGCCACAACACCCCCTGACAGCAAATATTGCTCATACCTGGGGTCAGAACATGCCCTTTCAGGGAAAGAATGGAATGGCACTGCCTGCTTTTCTAACACCTATCCAAAGAGGTTCCAGCCACCTACACATACAGATCACCACTGAGTTCTGTAGAAATGGTGTGAGGCAAAGCACTGCCCTGCTCTAACCCGTGCTGCAAAGCACTGCCAGCAGCATGCCCAACCTGGAGAGGCTGGCAGGAGCCAGGCAGGCACAGGATCAGGAACTGAGTGCCCTGTACACAATACACGAGATTCTTTTTTAAGCAGGTGTGTAATGCATGATCTGAAACTAACGCCTTGACATACAGACACGCCTACACACAACCGAGGCTACTCACTGCTCTGGCTCATCCTCAGCCCCAGCAGTGTTCAGCAACCTCTCACACCTCTCCTGGCCATGTGCAGATCCCCTTTTTCCTGGGCCATCTCTGAGTCTTCCCAGTTGTACGATGGGACAATTTTCAAAATTATTCAGCTCACTGCAAGCAGCTCAGATTTGATACTGCGCAGTGCCTGACGAACTGGGGACAAGTCACCACTCCACTGAACTCAGAATGAACATGAATGAAAAAACAGGGATTTTGGAGCCAGTAAAAATGCTGGGATTCCACACAAAAGCCCTCAAGTCACCTCATGTGCAAACCCTTAGTGCAACCTCTGCCTGTGACCCAGCTGTGTGTGGCAGCTTCTGGTTTTCTCAATAGGTTGCAAATTTCAACATAACAGCCAGCAATGCTAAATTAAGAGAAACACAGGATTCAAATATATTCTCCCTTTGTTTTTTTTCAGACAGCAAATCACATCTCAACTAAAAAGCTTGAGATGGCAGAAAGCAACAGCAAAGCAAAGTTATTGAAGAATTTCACCTGCCAGACAGCAGCACTGAGTTACACAAAGCACCTGGCTTCATGTTCTTTCACCCATAAAAGAAATAAAGAAAGCCTCAAAATAGGTAATAACTCTGTTATGCAGTTCCTGCAATTTCTGCACACCGGTAGACACCAAACTAGTTAATCTGTGGTAGGCACCACACTAGTTAACCATGTACTCATACTACATGAGATGGAAACCCAGTGTTACTACTAAATAATAAACACTATTATATAGTGCCTATAAATATATTTGGATACTCTATATATGGTAATTTTTATAAACACATAAAATTTTTTAAGTAATAAGTAATAGAGGCAATTTTGGTCTCAATTACCAACATAACACTTTTTTTGGTGTCTGATAGCAGTTCGTGCATCTGGTACAGTAGGCATGGAAAAAACAAGTCCTGCATTTAGATGGAAAAAGCTTAGCACACCAGAGCAGCAGTGTGGGAGCCACACGCTACATCCTCCTTGAGTTCTGTGAGTTTTCCCCCAAGACAGTCTGGAAGAGGAAGCTACAAAATGCAAAATAAATGCCAGGAAACTCAGCCTGTAATGGTTCACACTTCCACTGGGGAAAAAGCAAGGAGAAGAGATGTTAAAGGAAACAGCAGATTACTAAAAGCCACTGCATTTAAGACTCTAGGTCACATGAGTGTGAACTGCATGAATCAAAACTCATTCTATGTGAAGCATTGATTGTTGGCAGACAGGACCCAGAGTAAATGTACTGACTGATAGTGAACTGAGTGCTAGGAAGGGCCCTTCCATTGGCATCCAAATGGCTTTGATGAAGGAATCACAAAATCCTCCAGCATCTGCGGGAACAGACCTGCACACAGAGGGGAGGCTGCCTCCGAAACGTTGCCTGGGCTTGCCAGGAAGTAAATCCCTCTTGTTCGTGGTAGGACATTGTGTGTATCTCACAGGTTTCCAGACAACACTCCGTGTTTAACTATGCCAAACAAGCACTCGGCTCCTTACCTGACCCGTCAGGAATGGACCTCACGAAGGTGGGAAGCATCTTCACAGCAGCCGTTGGGTTAACATCCCTGGAGAGGCCGTTCTTCATCTCCCTCCGGAAGCGAGCCATGACGTCCAGCAGCGTTTCATCCGACAGCCGCATGGCGTAGAGGTACTTATCAATCTGGGGAAGACAACACCAGCCCAGCGTGACAGGCTGCCCTGGGGTGCCCCACTGGGGCTGGACCTCTCTTGAATTGCACGGATAGTGTGCAGCCCCAGCACGGCCCCGAGGGCTCTGGCCAAGCAGGCAACCCAGCCACACACCTCGTGCCTTATCCTCTGACTCAAAATCACGGAAAACATGCAAGTCTACGGCCTACTGAGGTGTGCTCCATCCTGCTGTCTCCTCAAGGCACAACGTCACTTTGCCTCCTCTCTTCCACACAAAACCATCTGCCCACAGCCTCAGACCACCACATCCAGCCCTTGTCCCGCTTCTCAGCTCTCCTGACTGCTCATGAGTTAAACAGCTGGAGCTAAAAATCCCTCTTTTGGCACCTTGTCCCAGCTGGGGTGATGTGGGTGTCAGAGGTGCTTCGTGTTTCAAGCCTTACATTGGGAAGGACTTGCCACAGTAGTTTTGGGGCTACATCACAGGCTGAGAAATTATTTTCATGTAGCAGACCACTTTCCCTATTCCACTCCAAAGGTACAACAACCAGAGGGTCTGGAAAGACAGGACTTGACTTTAGGCAGGTGGCACCTTCCTCCTTAAGCATCAAATTAAAAGTTGTTGACTTCTCCCTTGTGGCTTCCAATGACAGGAGCTTGCTTTGCCTCCTTGGAAAAAGGAGGCAGCTCTAGTCTTCCAACAATATTGCTTTCCATAATATTACAACCACCTTCACTATCAGGAAGACTGAGAGATGCTTTGATGCCTGAAAAATACAACAAGGCCTTGAGGGGATCTTGCCAAACACACCTCCCACCCTTTTCACCTCAGTTACCAGTCTATTCTTGCCTTGTTTCTTTACCTGTCTTGGAAATTTGGTTCTGCAAATGGCTCAGATCGAAGCCACACCTTTGCGATCACTTTTGCTCAAAGATTAGCAAGACTGAAAAAATAAAGCCCTGCCCATGTTTTCCCTCCTCAGCAAAACTGGAAAAGCCACCTGGTTTTAAACCCCAGGCCAGCTCTGTGCCTCCTTGGCTGCTCTGGAAGCCTTGAGAGCAGCTCATCTCCAAGCTGGCACTATATCTTACAAGGCCAAGGCCACAATAAAACACTTTATGTTAAACATACGAGTGCTCCATATACCAGGGACTTTGAGATGGGAAGCAATGAATAATGCCCTTCACAAAGGAAATGCAATCAAAATGTCATTAAACCCTAAACTGACCATAAAACCTGCACCAATTTAATTGCTCATACAGAAAGTACTCCTGCCCACCCCACTCAAGGTCTCTCCAAAGGCAGTATCTCCCTGAGCCAGACACCCTCCTGCCATGACCCAGCACTTATTTACACAGACAAGGCTGGGAGGCATGGAGAGTGCTGCTGGGCACAGCTACCCAGCCTGATCCCGAACCACAGGGCTGGGGGCCAGGCAAGCCTGGACCACAGGGGACACAGCCAGAGGCTGCACAAGCTGTGAACTTTTCAATGTCATTGCTTGCAGAGAAACAATACCATGATTGATAATACCACGATGAAATGAGACCATGCATTTTCCCCACAAACCGGTGACGTGACGGTGCAGGCGTACAGCTGAAGGGAAGAAGAGCTGAGCTCAGGTTCTCTGCAACAGAGGCCAAATGCAAGACCCCAAGGCAGCATTCCCACATCCCTGCTGTGTCCTGTGCCACCCTCATGGGCTCACAGCCTCCTTCACAGCAACAACCACAGCCAGTCGCTGGCATCATTCCACTCCAAGAATAAAAACCTGGATGGGATGTGCCCTCTCTGCAGCCCCAAACGCAGAGGCTGGAGTCTGGCTAAGCAAGAAGGTCTTTCCTTCATGGCAAACCCTGCCATGGGTTTTTTTTAGCAGAGTGTGTAAAGCCATGATGTCAGAGCATGAGGATACTCCCTTTAAAGGGAGGGGAGGAACCAACCTCTTTTTCAGGCTGAGCTTTCAGCAGCCCACGCTGCCGCTCAGAGGGACGATTCCCCAGATCTCCCAGTGAAAGCTACAGTAAACATCATTCACAGTCAGACCTCACCGTGCAATTAATACACCCCTCTACAAAGCCCCACTGCTGCATCCTCCTCCCAAAACCAGGGCGGAAGGATTCCCGCTCACCGAAAGCCCTGTTGTGAGCGCAGGTTGTGGCGTTTGCACAGTCAGGACTGACGAGCCCATTCTCCCCACCTCTGCCCCTGTGCTGCCCTCAGCAGCGAGGGAAAACGGGAGGGAGGGCTCTTTTTGCTGCCGTGAGAGACCAATGAGCGCTGCCAGCGCCCTTACATAATTGGGCTGGACCCTCCTGCACGCAGGGAGCATCGCGGTTCACGGCACCGAGGCCATCCATCTCCACCGCCGAGATTCCCGGGGCGGGGACACCGAGCCTCTGCTGGAAAAAAAAAGTCACTCCTATGTGTTACAGCTTCCAAACCCACGAAAAACCGGGGGGCGGCGGGGAATGGAAAAAAAAAAAAAAAAAAAAAAAAAAAAAATTAAAAAATTAAAATAAAAGCAGGTTGGGTTTTTGTCCTCCCAGGGAAGAGGGTTAGTCATTCCAGCAGAGTGGCAGCAAGGGAGTAAGTGCAGCCCTCCAAGGGAAAACTCCCAGCAAATAGCCATAAATAACTTGAGGGGGGGGGAGCCAGAGGCTGGATTAGGGGATGGAGGTTTAATAAGTCCCTGCTCTGCCGGCAATAAAAGCCGATCCCGAAGCAAATCTCAGCAGCAAGCACAGGGAAGCTGTGGAAAGGCTGCCCAGGACAGACAGAAGCTGCCGGCAGCACCCAAACTGATCTGCAGCCCCACTGAGGCTCCCGTGGGAGACAGGTGCCAGCCCTTCCCAGGGGATGGCAGAGGGCAGGAACAATTTCAGACAGCTGTGTGGGCCAGGAGCAGAAAACACTCCTTTATTTAGCTGCCACCTCAGAGTCACCCCCCCAAGGAAGGACATCTTCCCAGACTGCCACTATGGGAGCCCTCCAAGAGCTCAATCGCTTTTTTTTTTTTTTTCTCTTTTTTTTCTTAAAAGAAACCAAAACAAAACAGAGACAGAATCTGTGAGCAATTTTTTAAAAATAGGATTTCATCATCTGGACCACATTCATGCAATTTTTCCTCGTCACATAGGAAAGATGCAGTTTGTATTTGGGGAAAAGAAGTTTCTGAAAATCCAGCCACAGAAGTAGTTGCGAATAATTATAAATGAAACAGGCAGTGCTGAAGGCTTAAACCTAAGGGCCATTCCTTAAACACATGCCTCATTCCCCAGACTCTGACAACAGTCAGTGGTGTTCAAGAAGAGAGCAATCCCACAACAATTTCAGAAATCATTAGCACCTATTTTACTGGCATAGCCTTCATACCAAAGCCCTTTGCCATGAAAACATTTTTCTGCAGAGCTAATCATACTCCTTTCAGCATGAGGAAGATTCATCAGGAGCCAAAGCAAGTTAAAACAAGTAGTTTAGACATTTTGAAATTGTTTGCGCTTACTTATGATTTATCAGATTGGTTACTAAAAACCCTTTATAAGGGCGGGTCACCAGTACAGGGCTCTTCTTGATACCAGTTGCTACATTTTATACTCCATTCCATCACATTTTTTTTTTTTCAAGGTTAAACATCTGCATATCACTCCTGGATTGCAAGATCTTTTTCTTCACTCAGGTAAGACAACAAAAACATATTGTTCCCCTGACAGACAGAAACCAGGCAACACCTAGAGGCTCCCTTTGCTGGGGCCAGCTACGGCAGGTACAAACCTGTTGGAAACAAAAGGCAGTTTTACAAAGCTCTCCCTCGCACAGGCCAGTGGCACGATGCCAGGGATGCTCCGTGGTTCCCCTGCCCCTCAGGATGGGTGCCAGCTCTTCAGAGAAATCGGGGCCACAGCTGAGTCTGTACCAAGCCCCTCTTCTGAGCGAGGATGCTGAGCTCCTGCTGCTGTCCCCAGAACATCACAAATATTCAGGGAGCAGATGTCTGCACAAACATCTGGATAATTTAAGCTGCTTGGACCACATGTGTATTCACACAGTCCACCCTGCTGCTGCACACTAAGGTGACCTAGAAGTGCCATTATTTCACTGGAAATAATGTTCCCTTGCAGGGGCCACAGGGCTCACACCATGAACAACCCCTTCCTTCAACACTACACCTTCACCCTACCTACTCCTCCTGCTTGCCACAACTCATCTTGAAAAACATTCAAAAAATGGCAAATTTGAAAAAAAAAAACCACACTGAAACTTAAGGGGGTACACACAAATCCAGCAGAACCAGTACAAAAGCACTAGTTCTCAGATGCAGGCTATCCCCAGGGCGTGAAACCACCAGCCCCATCCATGCCCCTCGACAGGCTTCCCACTGTAGAAAGGCAGCTGCAGAGCACTAGTGCTACACAGATATGAGAATTAAAAAAAAAAAAAAAGGAAAAGAAGGTCACAAGAAGAATGTTCAGCCTTGGCTCGTTGGTACTTTTAACCTGTTCACAACCCTCCTGTGACCCACAGCAGCATCCTGAAGGTGACCGGCCAGCTGTGCCACCAAACACTGAGCCGAGGGCGTGATGGACCAGCGAGGCAGAGGAGCAGCCACGGCATCCAGGAGCCCCACGGGGCAGCACGGAGAGCAGGGACGATGCCTTGGTTGGCAGCCCTCAGCCACAGGCACATAGCAGCAGAAAGTGCTGCTCTTCCGGAAGCAGGGAGGAGAGGGAGGGACCTGAAATGAAGCCGTGCAGGCACGTACCCCTAGAAGTGGCACACTGAGGGAGTACAAACCTCACAAGCAGCAGGCTGAGATGGAGCAAGAGCACTTCTGCCCCACGGGGAACCAGGGAATGGAGCCCAGCAGCTCCCAGGCAGCAGAGCCTCTGGCTGCCACAGACATCCTCCCTACAGGACAGCCAAAACTGAGGAGGCTCAATATCCGCTCCCAAAGGATACAAACAGGAAAAGATGTCTTACATCCTCTAAAAACAGTAGCCTGCCTTTTTGACTTTTCAAGCGGGGTTTTACATTTTTTCTTCACTTTTCCAGACAAAACCAGATTGAGCCATAAGAATGTTTTACAGCTCCCTGGCCAAACGGTTTCCCATGCTGTCAGACAATAGCAGCCCCATGGTGCCAAGCCAGCCTGCAATAAATAACCCCCAGAACACCGCAGAGTTTCCCTGTGCCTGCCTGCTCCCCCTGTGCCTTCACTACAGCCTTTCTGCCGCTCCTTGGCCACCACACACACTCCCGCTTATCTCGGCGTTCTAAATATAACACACCCAGCCAGCCAGAGGAGGCCTCACCCAGGCATGCAGCCTGGCACCAGCAGCAGCACTCACAGATCCTGCAGGAAAAGGAACATCGTGGGCCTGGGCAACAGGGAGAGCCACGTACTCGGGGGCCAGGAGGTGCAGAACGCTGCGGGCTGGGCGCTGCCTCTGGCTCCTCCTGAGAGCCGCTGGGAGGAAGAGCAGAAGACCTAAAGCACGGAAGGAGACGTGGAAACCACGGGAAGCTGTCTCAGGTTTGCTCCGAGGGAGGAATGGGCGCGGGTGAGCGCGTCTCGAGTGGGGCAGGGTGGGTCACCCACACACTGGAGATGAGGTCTCCCCAGGCAGAGTCAGAAGCCCAAAGGGATAAGGTGCTCTCCTCCTGCTGGGGAGATTCTCAAGCCCCAAGAACACCTCAGATCAGTACTACTAATGCTGTCATTGAGGCTTTCCCGAAAGACTTCAGGGATGCCTT
The DNA here is from genome assembly GCA_018697195.1 of Certhia americana. Lineage (NCBI taxonomy): Eukaryota > Metazoa > Chordata > Aves > Passeriformes > Certhiidae > Certhia > Certhia americana. Next base: position 33,863,905 of record CM031862.1, read on the forward strand.
CAGCCACACGCCCAGGTGGGTCACACGACGCCGCCTGAGGAGGTGGCAGAGGGGAAGCCTCTGCTTCCTGACGTCAGCCCGACTCATCGACATTTACAATTATTTTCCCAATTTGTATCCCCACATCCTCGCCCCAGGCTCCCCGCTCCCTACAGCTCTGCAATATGCTCAGCCAGGACCTAACTGCCATGTTTTTATTTATCCTGTGCTCCGCACCCTTTTCCTTGTGGCAATGCTCGGTCCCAGGGCTGTGCCAACCACACAGCAGCAACCACCTAATGCTGAAGGAAAAGAAGCCTATAGAAATGCTCCTTTTTAAGCACAACCGACAACCATTTCCTGTAAATTCCGATCCTGCAGCGGCACACAATTCAAAAACTACCTGCTCCTCGCCTGCCGGAGTGGGGATGCTCACACGCATCCTTGGAAAGAAGGGGAAATCCCCTTTCCGGGGATGCTGGTGCCTACGAAAATCAAGAAAAGCCATCACCCCCACCTCTCACTGCCAAAGCCCCCCCAGATCCTGCTTGACCGGCCTCTGTGCATCCATCACCCACACCCCATCTCCACCGGCGATGCTCCGGAGGGCTTAAACCCGGGGTTATCCCTCCTTTCTCCCGCAGCCGGCTGGCTCTGGGGACAAAGCAAAGAAACCAAGGCGGGGAGGGGGTCCCAAAAAAAACCCGAAAATTTTTTTAAAGCAATTTTTAAAAATTTTTTAAAAATCAAGCTGTGTGGGCGGGGGGCGGCCCTGGGTCGGGGGATGTCCATCTAACCTTTTTGACCTGGTCCTCCTTCAGCTCCGTGAAGTAGTAGGCCAGGAGCTGGGCGGCGATCATCCTGCCGGCTGCAGCGGCGGCTCCGCGCACGCAGCGATGCGGGGCCCGGGGATGGCCGCGCCGAGCCGAGCCGAGCCGAGCGCCGCCCCTTCCTCCTCCTCCTCCTCCTCCGGCACTGCCCCGGCCCCGGCACAGCCCGGCCCCGCCCGGCGGGACGTGCCGGGTGCGCGGCGCCCAGCCTGGCCTGGAGGAGGAGGAGGAGGAGGAGGAGGAGGGCGGTGCCCTGCCGGACCCCAGAGAGGGGCTCTACAGCAGCCGTGGAGAAGGGCTGCTGCAGGCTTCCCTGGGGGGAGAAAAATAAAAAAGAAAAGGAAAAATGAAACACCTTCTTGGTGGCCAAAGCCAGTGGCATCCCGGCCCGTGCCAGAGATAGTGTGGGCAGCGGGACCAGGGAAATGATTCTCCGCTGTACTCAGCACTGCTGTGTCCGGCTCTGGGCCCCTGGATTCAGGAAAGCCCTTGAGGTGCTGGAGCGTGTCCAGAGCAGGGGAAGGATCCGAAGCACAAATCTGATGGGGAGCGCTGGGGGAGTTGGGGTGTGGAGCTTGGAGAAAAGGGGGCTCAGGGGCACCTTCTCACTCTCTGCAGCTCCCTGACAGGAGGCTGTGGCCACGTGGAGATCGGGCAACAGGACGAGAGGACATAGCTTTAAGCTGTGCCAGGAGAGGTTTAGGTTGGGCATCAGGAGGAATTTCTTTACAGAAGGGGTGATTAAACATTGGAATGGGTTGCCCAGGGAGGTGGTGGAGTCACCCTCGCTGGAGACGTCTAAGGAAAGATTGGACACGGCTCATGCCATGACTGAGTTGACATGGTGGTGTTAAGCCTAGGTGCTCTCTGGGATATCCTGTGATTCTTGCAGTGATCCTGTGCATGGCCAGGAATCAGACATGACGATCCTGTGTGTCCCTTCCAACTCAGGATATCCTATGATTCTATGATAATACACTGATGGAGAGGAGGGTTCTTCCTCCCCAAGTGTGCTGCCCACAATTTTGCTGTGTTGGAGCGCATTGCCCAGCACCCCAAGAAGATATTCACCACCATGAGGGCTCTGATGGCACACACACACATCAGCAAAGTGACACAGGGCCCCTCCAAAAGCTAAAGGCCAAATGCAGATGTCAAGTGACACATGTCAGCCACCCACAGAGCTCTTGCTTGTACCGTCCATGCACAGGGACAGGAACACACACCCATGCAAAGGGTGGTGATGCTGGAGGTGTGATTTGCATACAGATTATCTGCCACGGTCTAAGTGATTAAAAATCTGCTTCTTGAATTTCCGGCTTCCTTTTCAGCGCTGCTCTAATTAAATGGCTTCGCTGGCCAAAATCAAGGACTGCACTTTGGCAGACACATCCTCCTTCAGACTGCCCTAGTCACTGCAGGCAGGGTGGGCAGGATTTCCTTCTCTGGCTCCCAGCTCGGGGAGACTTTCACCGAGCGTTTCGCTGCTCTGCACGTGTCATTCCTGCTTATTTGCTTGGCAAGCTAAGGAGCAAAGCCCAGCACAGCCTGGCTGTCTCACTGCGGGCACGGCACTAGCACCCTGCCACCAGCACGGCTGGAGCTCAGGGTGGCACAGGGACACAGGGCTCAGCTGAATCATCGCAGTGTCCAGCAACGTCACCCAATCCCTTACACAGTCTGACCAAGCTCTCCCTCAGACAGAATTCACTGCCCAGTCACGCTCCTCCTCTTCTGCTGGTCAGAAACTGTCTTTAATTCCCAGCCAGGCTTGCTCCTGCTTTCAATCCATCTGTCACCTGCTAAGCCTTATCTTTCTTCTGAAATCACTCTCCTCACTCTCGGGTGTTTGCTTTCTATAAATACTCTGAAAGTAACCCTACACATTCACAGCTTTTGCTTCACTAGGTAAGACAGACTTAGCTCTTCTTGGTCTGAATTCTGCCTGATGCCGCTCAGTTCCCACAGGTTTTATGTTAGTGGAGCTGCCTCTTGTGAGGTTTACAAGCACTACTATCTTCTCCAGCTCAGACATCCCAAACACCACCTACGTGCAAAATACTCCCCTCAGTTACCTTGCTGCAGGAATGCTTATTCGTTTAAAATACCTGGACAAAAGCTCGAGTCGTTTTCAACTAATCTTTGACCAAATGAAAGGAATTCAAAGCATCCCCTCTGGCTCTCAAGGAATTTGAATCAGACAGCTAAAATATACACAGTGCTCTTCTCTTTAACATGACACCTGTTGTGAGAACATGCAAGAGGAGGACGTTTATTTTCTTTGTCTGACAAAATTGTGACTTGGAAGTGAATTGAGAATGTCATAGATCACTAAAGTGGCCTTTGGCTCCCTGATCATTCGTGTTATAACATATTTCCAAACTGTTATAACATATTTCCAAACTCGGAAACAACAGTCTCAGGTTTCCTTTAAGCTACAAGAAGGAAAAAGCAATTTCAAAACATCACTAGACAAGCCCTCTTGGTTCTGTGCAATGAAAATAAAACCTGCACACATCACAACCCCCCAAATAAACTAAAGAATTAAGCACGCACAGGAGCAGGAGGGGGTTCATGTGACAAAGTCAAAAGCAATCAAGGGATGGTTAAACAAGTATTGCAAATAATTGAGCTTGTCTTCAGCTGTTGAGCATGGCATTCAGGAAAAATGAACTTGACAGAATAAAAGCCGTTAGAGACAATGTAGCAGTCCATCCAAGGCAAAACAGCTGCAATATTTAAATGTGGGGTATTTTTAAACTGCTCCGTGCAAGGATAAGAGCGCATGACCAGCTTTGATGCTGTAACCAGCACTGGGATGAATGAGCTTCCCCCCTGCCAGAGAGCTCCTCTGGCTCCTCTCTGAGAGCTTCTCTCTGCTCCTTTGGCTGGAAGGGCAGCCAAATATCCCTATGGATACCCCGACCCTTGGCAAGGCAGTGCTTGGCCAGTGCCAGGCAGCAGTGAGGCACAGGTGTTATTTTTGGGGGGCCTGGGAGAAGCTGTGCACAGCTCTTCACCTCTGCCTCCGTGAATCTCACGCTGCCACGGCATCCAGCCCTGGGTTTTCCCTTCTGCTTTACTGGAAGGGATCAATTCAGCGGCCAATTAATTACCGGCTCCTCACATGCTCTGCCAGGCATCCAGCAGGCTATTTTGAAAGCCACTGTCCTTTAAGATAAATTACTGGAGGCTGAACGTGACACCTGACGACTTGCAGCTGTTTTGATTGAGCTCTAATCTTATTGCCCCCATTTAACGCTACCCAAGTGTTTCAGCTGACTGAAGTAATTCTGTGAATCAGCTCTCCTGGATATAGCTAAGATTTTTTCCTCCCCCTTTGCCTATTACTTCATTAAATTTTCACTGCTCTTTACAAGTCTGGATTCTGATTGAACTATGCAATGAGGGGGACTTTTTTTGTTTAAATCTTCGTTTTGATGCACACAGCTGATAGATGCTTCCTACTTTTACCAGAAAAAAAAAAAAAATAAAGCTGTAGTTGAGTTTGCTGGGGGTATTTTTTAAGTGTCTAGAAAATGCTCTGTCACCTTTTCTCCCACATTGCATTTTCCTTTCACAGTTCTCACAGCAAAGTGAAAGAAAGCAGCATTTCTAATAAACATTAAGTTCCCAGTCTGTGACAGCAATTCTGACCAACGAGGGAAAGCTTCCATTCCAAGTGCTGGCGCAGAAGAAATCACCATTCCTTTGTGCTGAACTTAGCACAGAAGCTACTAAGTAAATCTAAAAGCAGCAGATGTATCAGTTTGATGAGCAATTCAGTCGAACAAGTCTAACCACATCATATGCAATTTCACCTTGCCAGGAGGCACAGCAGGCAGGCACTACCACACAGCCAGCTAGGATGATTTCTCTGATGTTTTCCCTATGAAAAAAACCCTATTAGCTAGGAATGCCTTGAGGGGAGCTCATTCCATGCACAGGAAAGGCCAATCCCTGTGTGGACAGAGCATTGTACACTCAGGGAGTGGTTTTTATGCTCCTGGTACAGCATTCCGGGAATATGTTTCCAAAAGATGTTTTAGACATAAAGACTATCAAGGGGTTTGGCCCATGCTTTTGGAGATGCTCCAGGGGAAGGGTGAGCTGCTTTTTAATGAAGTCCCTTTGGAAAGGTTTTAGCACTGCTCACCACACTGAGCATTTAAGAGTCAAAGACACTACAAGGCTTGCGGGTTTCAAGACTTAAATTCCTCCAAAAACAAGGCAGTGTTTCTGTAAGGTGTGAACTAAGCAATTAAGGATCACAAACAGCCATGTCTAGACTCTGGCCATGATGAGAGGACAGTGGAGGAGGAAGCATATCCAGCAAAGGAGGGGTGTTGTCTACTGATTCACATGGGAACAGATGGAGATGCTCTGTGCCTCAACTCCACAGACCTGAGCATCAGTCAGCTGTGTTGGCTCTTACTTCTTTAAACCAGTTGCTGTTCTTCAGCATCAGAGGGATGCAAAAAAACATGACCCCCACAAAACCAAGAAAACCAGAAAGCAGATAAACACAAGTCCCAGACTCATGATTTACAATTAAGCCCCATTATTTGGAAGGCCTGCACGATGATTTCTTTCTCAGCCTCTTAGAAATTGCAAGGTTCATTAAACTGGGAACAAATCAAATTACTCCATCTTTAGTTAACTGCTACTTCCAAATGCTATGGGCTGCGGGAGCTATCCTGCAAAGGACTTCCCACATCTGCACATATGTGGGGAAAAGAGGAAACTGCTCCCTGGAGTCACACACCACCACAAAACTTAACCTCTAGCTCCGTACTGCTGCTTTCCGACCCACTGAGGTTTTCCAGCACAGGTCCAGCCTGCTGACATCCCTTGGCACTTTGCATGCAAATCCACTCACTTTGCTCTTCCCTTACACACCAAAAGTGAAACACAAGTGCAGCCCAACCAAATTCATCTCTTTCTTTTTTCCCTTCCAGTCCTCAAAATTTACCGCTGCACCTTCTTTCTCTCCAATGTCAGAAATACAACTGATTTTACATCTCTGCAAAGGAAAGCAATAACAATTCCAGTTTTCTGACTCAGCTTGGGCCCTGCACTCATTAAACATTTTTTCCATTGAGGTGAGAACTGCTGCATCAAGCAAGCATTTTTTATAGTGCATTGGTAGTAAGTCATTATTGCAGCTCATACATCTATAAAGCAGACCATACACACACATATTTATATGCACACAGAAATATATCAACAAACTCAGTTTGTAAGGCAATGCAAAGGCGTTGGTGTTAGGGGGATGAACCCAACGAACTGCCTTTCCTGATCAGAGGGTGAAACATTTGTTTCATTTCATAAAACATCCCTCCACTCCAGCAAAGTGAAATAAGCACAAATGCAGATTTATTGTATCTACTAAATGTCCAGTGCTAGTAAACAATGTTAAAAGAGATTATGATGAAAAAAGGGTAAAATATAGAGAGCAAACTGGTTTGAAATTACAAAGGTGCAAGTTTAAAGTATTTTCAGTTGTTTGATTCAAATGTTATCTTCAGAAGAGGCAATTCAATACCAGTTAAAGGATACCTTCATAACCAGCAACTCACTTAAGTGATAAGGCAGCTGCAATGATTTAAACAAAGGAAAAGATAACCTAATTTACTGTACTATATGGAGACAGTTTTCCTAAATCTGCTTTCAGCTCCTCACAGATCACTGAGCTGTTTGTCAAAGTTTAGCTCTAACACACCCACTGTGTGGGAAGGCTTTCAAAAACAAAGCCAGTCCTTCAGCCCTGCAGAAAGCAGTTAACCTCAGCAGACAGCTGGTTTCTGTGCACTGTCCCAAGAAGGTTTGAATGGCACAAACCAGTGTCCTTTAATGACAGCACACCTTTGCTATGTGAGCAGTAAATCCATAACCAAGAACTTGTACTTCCAGCACAGGGAACACAATCTGCCCCTCTTTTTTGCCTTTCCGCTAACACCAAACAAAGTGACTCCTCTTAACCCAGGTTAAGAGACCAGTTTCCACTAAGGATACACATTTCTCCTCCATCCAGCATTTGAGATGCTAGCAAAAGTCAGTTTGTATCACAAGTCCCAGACTCACAGAGGCGCCAGCCTTAATTGCCACGGCCTCGGGTCCGCGCTCCTTTTCCAGCAAGACCCAGAGCAAGGGACTCTCCTGCAAGGCCAGTCAATATTGTCACAACACAGGGCTGTCCCCAGCAAGCCCAGGCCCTCCACCCTTTAGCCCAGAGGGGGTGTAAAGCAGAGGCTTACTTGACACAGTGGGGAGCAGCAGGAGCCAGGTACGTCCACAGCATTGGGCTCCTTCCGTGCAGCCATAGCAGGAGCAGCTCTTGCTGCATCACATGGTCAGCACAGGGCACTGGCAACAAAAAAAGAGGCAGAATTGTAGGTTTTCACATCTCCCTCCACAGCCTCCAGATGTCTCTGAAAGCCATACACCCCACAGACAGGTGCTGTCTTAAAAACCCCTCCAGGGGCTGGGATACAGCAGATGCACACTCACAGCTGACATCACCTCAGAAGAGAGAGGAAATTGGGAACATGTGGGCTATGGACCACAAGTGTGACCCAGAATGGTGGAAATAGGGAACGTGTCAGTTAGGCACTGGTCCTCACATAGCCCCAAGGTACAGCAGTGCCCTGAGATTCCTGCCACACACACAGAGGGAGGGCTTAGCAGCAAGAGTGCAATGAAACACCTGAGTCCTGTTAACAGTTTTGTTATTCTATTTAAAAGAACCCACAAAAACCCCAAAATTAAATCAGTACAGGAAGACAGTCACAGATGCTGGGCTTGCAGTTAAACATCATCCAGGAGCAAGCGCAGACTTAGAGCTACTTTGTGATAATCTTGTGATAGTTTTTCGGGTGGTTTTTTTTTCAAGTCCAGAGCTGTCTTAACAGAGGCTGGAGGCAGATGCAAACAGCACCACTGAGCAAAATTTTAGCTTCTTCAACTTTACAGGCTGCTGCCATGAAATATTTTAGAGTGGAATCAGAAACCTGGTGGAGTCAGCCCAGCAGGTCCTTGGGCATCTGTGTGGTGTTTTTTGGGCTGTCCTGTCTCCCCAGCCCAACATTTTTTCCCTCATACCACTCTGGCTGCCTTGGAATTTTTGGGGTGGCAGTGGAATTGAAGGCTCTCTGTGAGGAAAAGCAGGAACTGCCCCAAGCTGAGCTCTTCTGCTGCTGGAGTTCCATGGGAAGACTGTAGTGGCACAGGGTATCCATACTGGGGGATACTGGTGCACACTTCTACACTGGGGAAGGTGTTGCATTAATTGTTTCTCACCATCCAAATCCATTTTAATTCATATTCCCCAAGTGGAATCACTTTTTCCCATGATGAAGATTGGAGACCCATTTCCCATCCTTATATCCACCCGTGAGTTTCTTCCTCCTATTTTGTCCCCCGTCTCTCCCAGGAAGAGGTTGCAGGAAGGCTGGGTGTCAGATAGCCACACCAGGTCAAACACAAACCCAGAAGAGATTCTGGACCCTCCTCTTCATTCTCAGATTTTCAGACACAAAAAGAAAAGCAGAGGTGGAATAAACAATTTTCAATAAACAAAAATTCATGTATGTGCCAGAAAGCAAGTTCTTGGTTTAATTGAATATGTTTCTCCATCCCCCTGACCCATTCCTGGTAGGAAACCTGAGAATCTGGCTTCACTGCATAGCTACAAAAGATGCGTGACGGAGACTTTTTTTTTTTTTTTTTTCCTAGAAAGTAAAAAATAAGCTTTTCTTGTCATCTCAGTGCTTTAAATGGGGAACCCAGCTCTGTTGACTTCCTGGTCAGCAGCTCTGCCCCCAGATTTCAGCTGTGGTCCCAGTACTCGCTGCAGTAAGAGATAACCCTGTCCTGCTTTGTCTTTCCTTTCCTTTCTTGGAGAAGATATAATTTTTAGGAAAGCAGAAGTTTCTTCACAAGAGCCCCTACATCTTAGGCCACTGCAACTCATCCCTGCTGGCTCCTTTGGCAGCTGCTGAGTTCCCCAGTCCCATCTGGGGCCTGTCCCAGCATTGACAGACCCATGGGCATCCCTGTCTGCCAGCAGGATATTTCTGCTCTGACATTTGACATCAATACAAACGTTTTAATCCCAAGTTTTATCCATAACCTTGTTTTGCACAGCTAACAGCAACAGCAGCCTGTGGCTATCAGTCAACATTCAGACCCAGAAAACACCCTCAGCTGTTTCATCACCTGCCCTCAACATCAGGTGCTGCACATCCAGGTTGCCAGCACGAAGTTGCAGGTGTGGCACAGGTGAGGAGCTCTCATGATTTACACTACCAGCCTGGTCAGCCCCTTCCCTCCCCTCAGAGCAGTGTCACTGCACGTGGTTCAACAGATGTTCCCCAGGCTGGTGGGATGAGCACCCTCCTGGCAGAGATTTGTCAGCACCCCACGTGCCCCCGAGGGGACTTTTTCCTCACTCTTTGGCACTGCATATTCAAAACAGCAGGGTTTGACTTGGGCTCTTAAACTTTGACCAGAGCTGGGACAATAAATCCAAAAGACTTCCAATTGCACGAGAGGAATTTGCTTTAAAAAAACCCCGAATTTTTCACATACCCTTGGCTTTATCTGGAGAGCAGTCAGGACAGTAAGACACAACCACCAGCACAAAGAGGATCCCAAATATATTTGAAAAGCAGAAGAGGCTCTCTGCAGTCAAATAGCGATGGTGCTTCATTTGGATCCGCTTTCCAAACACTTCCACAGCACCCCCTTCCAATCACAACATGCCACTTTGAAATGCCAGTACCACTTAGCTCCTGAGCCTATTAGACCATGAAGCAATAAACCCAGAGAAACAAAAATAACCCAGATACCTACTTTAGCAGCCAGTTGAGTAGACAGGTGTTATCCTGAGGGTTCTGTGGCAAAAGCATCCTCAGAAATGCCATACCTTGACCTTTGCACAATGGGTGGCATGAAGCTGGTCTCCAAAATCCATGGTGTCTTCCCAAAAGGTGCCAATATTAACTATAGCCCTTTGTTTCCTTGCACTCAAGGTTTCTCCCTGTCAGCTTTCTGGCATCTGCCAGCGTGGTGCACGCTTTACTGGGCAGATATTGAGCTGCAAATTCCTTCATACTTCTCTATCCACAGCATTCTGCAGCTAAAGCTCTAGCCGGCCAGCAGATGAAAATGCCACTTACTGCTTATTCCTGCTGCAGTCTGTTGAATTAAAACCTCTTTGTTTGCAAGCTGTAAACAAATTCTTCTTAATCTTTCCATCAAAAGTGTCAATTATGCTCTCTAACAATGTAACTTCATTGTGATGAAAGAAGGCATTGCTATTGCTCTAATCATGATAACATATCAGCTGCTTTTAGAGTCAATTCCTTTTTGTGCAAAATTTAATGACCATGCAATTATTCAAATTTCAGACTAACAGACTGAGCTTTAGACCTACAGCTCTGAAAACCCTTTTTAGACCTTGCTCTGAAAACACACACTTGAAAGCAACAGAAAAGACTCTGAAGCAGAATTTCTGAGTTCAGAACACAAAACACCTTTATAATTCCTTCAGCACAGCCAGACTCAGGCCCACATTAAACACAGCTATTTCATTGGAGAGCCAGGGAAAGAGAGCCAAATTCTCAGCACGCTATCACAGGAACTTCCCAGGCCCTTGGCTTTCATCTGGCTTCACTGGGAACTGTGTTCATGTCCAGTTTCCTCGACTCTCTCTGGTTTCAGTGCATTTCCTGCAGAATCGCTGGCCACAGCACATGTGCCCTTCAGGCATTTCAACTTTTTTTTTTTTTTTTTTCTCTTTCTCATGCCAGCATTTATCCCACTTGTTTCCAGAATCAGCTGCTGCTCCCAAACCAGCGTTCGTGACTTTCCGCTTTGAAGTATTCAGGACGTGCCTGCTGGGGAAGCACCTTCCTTGTTGACCTGCTCAGATCCTCACAGACTTTCCCTCCATGCCTTTCCACCATCCATTTTCTCCTCCTGCTGACAGCTCCCCTCTAGGACCAAGTTGTCCATCGCCAGCTGGCCTGCTCCATTAACCACTTCCATCCCAATCCCAGCCGTGCTTTATTCATGCTCCCGTGCATCCACGGCCAGAGGTGAGCACTGAGGGGAATGCCTGAGCTAAACTCTCATCCCCTCCACACCTCCCTGCTCTCCACCTCTTGTGGCAACACAGCACAGCCTTTTTTTAGCTCCCAGCAGGGGACAAGCCTGACACGATGAGGACAGTCCCCTCCAACAGCCTGGCAGGCAGCAGTCCCAGTCCCACAGCTGAACAGATGGCCCAGCATCCCTGGCCAAGCCAGCCCTATGGGAACGGGGGCTTCCCAGGTGCACAGAAACCTTTGGCAAGCTGAACATCCAAGCAGCAAGCTGAGAAGAACAAAAACAGCCCTCAGAAAAGTGAACTGAGTCAGTAACATCGGTGGGTTTGAGAACAGAACCCTGTTCTGAAATGTCTGAGGCTGGGAGTTACATCTCACCTCAAGTCCCAGTAAAATGAATGCCAGTGAGGTAACAACCCCACGGCCTCCCCCCATTAACAATAAACACATTAACCACTTAACTCAGGTAATTCCCTCGGACAGTCCTTGTAATTAACAGCTCTTAACGTTTCACACCTTGCATTGCTGTCATCCTTTTTCTCCACTATTAAGACTTACTTTAAAATTGTTCTGAGATGCAGTAACAATGTATGGGGAAGCTTTAACTGTGGATGTGCCATACTCTTCACACATCTCTCCCTTCTTCGCCAAACAGCCTTTCTCCTTTCCAGCAAAAGACGAAAATAAAATATAGTGGCAGTGAAACAGACTCAGTCTCCCCCTCATCTCTTTTGTTTTTTGGTTTTTTTTTTTCATATATAGCTTTGATTTGGTTTTTATCTGGTTTTTAACTTAGACTTCACTAGATAAAAATAAGAATTTGAGTTGTTTTGGGAGGGTTGAGTTAACAGTTTAGGTTTGGGATTTTTAAGTCAGGAAAGATCAAGACTGAGAGGACCTTCCTCCCCTCCTCCCAGCAAGCTCCTGCTTGTCAAGATTCCCCAACACTTGGTTCTTCAACTCCTGCACAGGAATCCTCCCACCTGGAGCCCTTTGTCCATTTTCCTGTAGCCAATTCCTTGTACCAGTGGGATGGGCTTTCTGGAGGAACCCATGTTTACCAGGTTTCTTCCCAAATCTTTTCTCTCTTCACAGAACACAGATTTTACTGACTCCAGAGGTGCCTGGGCTGTGCAAGGCCCCCAGACACAGAGTGCAGATGAAGTGTAATTCTGAGCAGGGATAGGGCTGGCATCTGGAGGGTGTTAAGAAACCACACAACAATATCCAAATTATTTTGGCATTCCCCTCTCAGACAGACATGACCCATCATGTTTACAGCACCTTCAGTGTGCACCTGCAAGGTGATAGTATCAATGAGAGAAAGGAAAACATTAATTAAAATTTTGGTGGTTTTCTATCTTGCTTTCCACATCATCTTTACAGAGTGGATTCAGTGCTGGGACAAAGAAGATATTTGCCTTATTTCTCTTCCTCTTCTCACCTCAACAGGCCACCTGTGTACAGGAATAGGTCCCATATATTATTACTATTATTATTATTATTTTATATCTCTCTATGTATTTATCACTTGATAAGCTACTGACTTTACAAGTCTGAGAAATGCTCTGGATAAGCCCACAATGACAGTTCAAGGTGGTGGTGGTCCTTTATAGAGAAACTGTAAGTTTACCTAGAACTTGACAGCATTCACCAAGCCTCCTGCTCTCCCTGCCTTGCTCCCCCTCCACCTAATTCCTATGGTGACCTCAACCCAAGCCAGCTCATTTCACCAAGCACAAAGAAACTAATCAAGAAAGATCAAAGAAACAATATTTGGTACTACCTATATTTCAGCCTCAAGCTCCTTTACACTGATCTGCTAATCCTATATAATATTGACTTCTCAAGAAGGGAGATCATGCTAATCAGGATTTCTGGAGGATTTCCACATGATCCTCTATTTACTTTTGAACTTTGTCAGAGTGACAAAAGGAATATGTCACCACTGAGCTGCTACTGCATTTTCTCTTATGGGTTATGAGCCAAGCACTGTCCAAATCTACAGCCACCAAAGTGTGTCTCTGGCTGGAAAAACAACATATTTAGGATTAGTTTTTCCTCATGGATGAAAAGGTAACTGCAAGGCACCTTATTTCCTCCTCTCAGTAATACTTCTGTCACACCTGCGATTTAAAAATCTTTCAACTTTCCAAATTACACGTGTGACCTAGATGTGAAAAAAGACGTTCATGTCTTCAAGAAGCATCAAAACAAAATTGAGAAATTCAAGCACTAAATGTATTAACTGGAAGGAAGGCAGGAGGAAATGAAGCATCACAAAGCTACCCAAGAAGCAGTAGAAAAGTAAAAGCAGAAAAACAAAAAATCTGAGATGTGAAACCAGAACCATCCCATTTTATTTCCTATTGACCAACAATGTCATGTGATGAAATGCAGCACATACTGTTCAACACAGGATATGCTGTGTGACATTTAATAGAAGGCCTCTACCTTTATTGTGAGCTAGGGCTTTGAACTGAATCACCACATACGATGGCACAGATGGCAGAGAAATGTTTTGCTTCAGCAGTTTAATATCTGTACAAGGGAGATTGCAAGTTTGCACCAGTCGCTGAATTTCCAAATGTTGACACAGTCAGGAACTTGATGCTGCATCATTACCCAGATGGAAAAGGTTTTGGCTTAGAGAAAGCCACAGCACCACGGGTTTATGGGACGCCTGCAAAACCCCAAGTGAAGTTCATAGCTCAGGTAGAATCCCACAGTGGTCAAGCCTGCCCTTCTCCAGGACTGCCCAGCAAATTTTGCTCATTCCTCTTCCAACAGCAGCTGCCCTCCCAGCCCAGTTGTGTATGGGAGCGTGTGGGAGCTGCCTGGCTCCAGAGCAAGGCAGCTGCCTGCAGGAAAGGCAGGGGCACAGGTGGCCTGAGCCTCAGGGACCTCAGCAAATGCTGCTGAGCACTGGGGGAGCAGTTTCAGGTCCATGTGATTGGGTTCCATGACACGCTCAAATTCACCTGAAAGAAAAAATTGCACATGCAAAAAAATATATTCTGTGGGCCTTACCTACTGCAGGAAAAGGGATAACTGCAGCTGAGGGGGGCAAACTGACTTTGTGTGAGTATTTCATTTCCTGAACAGACTAAAATGAAAAATCAAAGCAAGATAGGATTTCTTTCTGAATGTGAGGGTTTTACCTTGTTTTGTTACTGATTTGCATTCCAGTTGTGCAGAACAGGCTTTAGAATAAAAGTACAAAAGGTGTTCTGCACCATACTCACACGGCCATCCTGGGACAAGTCTGCATCACCTCATTCCAGATGTATAGGGACAGAATTCATTCACAGGTGCACTTTTACAGATTAGCAGAATCCACTCCCCCAAAAAGGCCCAAAACCACACAGACAGTACAAGATTTCAGGTGCTGAAATCCCTGGTTCTTCCTTTGGGGCCTAAAACAGCCTAGAAGAGCTATTCTAGGCCCCACATAGACTCAATACCTGATTTCTTTTTTTTTTTTTTTTTTTTTTTTCTTCTACACCCAGCCCCTCCAAATTTAACCTGTTCATCAAGAGCAACAAACTTCCATTCCAGATAACTGCCCTTACTACATAGGAAACTTTGGTTTCTGTAGCTCTGTGGACTCTGAAATACAAAGAAAAAGCAAAATACTAAGTTTCTTGGCAAAAGGAGAAAAACATTAAATGTAATGTGAGTTCACAACTTGTCTCTTCCCAACTGCTCAGTACAGTGAGCTCAGCACCATGAGGAATTCCTTCAGAAGTATCTTCTACCCATCCAGTAACTCCAACACAGACACAGAGCTGTTGACACGTTTTGTTTTGACAAAACAGCAAAAGTCTGTAGCTTCCAATACTGACTTTGTGATTGCTAAATTTAAACCCAGTGACGGCCTTGTTACAGATTATTACATAAACCCAACTCTTATCCCCCTGCACCACAGTTACTTTTGACCTAACTAGGCTTAAAGCACATTTCTTGGCCCCACTTTTTGCTGTCAGCCCACAATGAGAGGATTAAAAGAGATACAGAAATACTTGAGAACAGAGAATACATAGGATACAGGTTTGCTGCTTCTCTGTATCATGTTATTGTTTTGGTTTCTTCTGGGTAAATCAAGTGAGGGACATTTGGTCACACAAGGCCATGAGTTCTGTCCACAAACCACCTTTACAATCACTGAAGTGCTGCTGAGTGCTCTTACAGATTTAGATTTAAAGAAAGGTCTGGGTTTAAAGATTTAGGTTTTAAGAAAGCTCCCACTTGCCTGCATGTTCTTCCCACAACTCAGAAGATGGACAGAGAAGCAAAGGCTCACAACAACACAGATTTATTTACAAACAGGCAGAGCAGCAGGCAACAGGAAACGAAAACCAAGGATGAACTCCTTTGCACAAAATGGAAACAATTCTCTCAGGTACATGCAAGAAGATAACAGAGGGAAAACAAAAAGGAGACTTTCAGAAATTCAGGTGATTTTTTCCCCTCTATACAGCTATTTTGGTGGCCTGTTTGATATCCTCTATATAGCCCTGACAGAGACATTGCAGACTGTAGCTCCTACATTCTCTCTTTCCTTCAGTATCAAAAGAATCAGTCACAGTCAGAATCCATCCAGCACTGGTTTAGCTTTATGTGACTCAGATGCACTGACATATTTTGACACAAACTGATACTCTGTGGAACCACATCTTTTCCTTTACATTCAACTATTAAGCAGGGAACTATTACATTATGCTTGCAGCCAGTGCAGCAGTGGGGGGAGCATCACTGACCAAAATCCACTCATTTATTTCACCTGCAAATTTATTGTAAAACCTGTGAAGCACTGAACAAATAAGATAAGATTCAACATCAAAATCTCAATTTTCTTTGAGCCAGGCCAAGACAAAACTAAGCACATGAATCTTAAGAAACTGGTGATAAACTCAGTTGTGGTGCAGTAGCTTGATTAAGATGTTGTAAAAAGACACATTTGGGTTGATTTCGTTTGTTTTGTTTTCACTCTCCCATGTGCATTAGAGATGCTCTGCAGGAAGTACAGAAATGAGCAGACTGTGGTATGCCAAGACATAATGCCAGTGGGGAGCAGAAACACCTAACCTCCAAGTTACCAAAGGACAAAAATCCACAATCCTGGTTGGTCAAAGCCAGCTGCTCCCCAAGAAAAGGTACCTGTGTAGTGGTGTCTGGCAAAGCTACCTTGAATCACCACTCAGTAAATCCCTACTGCACATGCCTGGCAGTGCTGAAATTGCTTGACCGCTCATTTCTACTTCTGTCCAACATTATGCAATCTTTTTGCAACTGCAGTAATGAGGGCAGCTCCCTTCCCACTTCCATCTTCAGACAGCATGAAAGTCACATCACACTGAGGTGCCAGTTCCTTCACCGTTTCCTGCAGGACCCTAGAAAAACTGAAAGGGAAGGAAGAGAAGAAAACATTTTAGCAGCTGCTTTCTGATCTGAGATCTTTGTATTCACCTACAAGCATAATCTCAGTCATTGCTTTCTTTTGCTGCTTCTCCCAGCCACGAAAGATACAAACTTCTGTAAACAATCAGATTCTGATTTTTGTTTCTCCACTTGAATTTTGTTCAGCATGGTGCCACACACTGCCCACATCCTCAGAGACCATGAAGGAGGTTCTCTTCTCCCAACTCAAACACTAATGCATCTATTTCTAGGCCTTGCCCACAGAAAACAGACTCAACTCCAAAAACTCAAGACAGCTTTCCCTCTGGGAGACTCAGATATTGTAGAAATCTGCCAAAATACTGGAAAATAAATACTAGGTTCACTCAACATCCCAGAGAAAAGAGCCTCCCTGTGGTAACTGGAGTTGACTTTACAATTTTTGATCCTATGGCTAGGAAAGGGAGATGACAAAATGCAGGGAAATGTGAGAGGGGGATCTTTACCCCCTCTCAGGTTTTTAATCATCTCAGCAGAAAGCTGGTACAGCTTGGTATGTTTTCACAGTGAAAAGGAGCAAACAGCAAAGGGAAGTGGTACTCACTGTGGATGGAGCTTGTACAGAGTCCCATCTACTCCAACAGTGATTTGCAAGTGCTCCACACCTCGGTTCTCCCTCTTCTTCTCCACAATAGCAGCCAGCCCTGCCCCACAGAGCCGGGCAGCTCTCCTGGAAACAACTCCACAGACCTCCTTGACAATGATGCTGTCATCACACGTGCTGTCCAGGCCCAGCTGCTGCAGGATGCGCCGCACTTGCAGGAGGGCGAGCCGGTCACTGCGCACAGGGAAGCACAGGGAACAGCCAGGAGTTAGGGAAAGCTCCAGCAGCTGAGGCAGGTGTGATGCAAAGGAAATGGGAGCCCTGCAGCTCTAATACTTTCCAGTTCTTTTAAGGCTGATTTCTGCCTGAATTCAGGTTGAAAAGCTGCTCCTGCTGTGCCCTCTGCCGTGTTGAGCTGTATCTCTGGAAGGCACGAACAGTAGGCATTCATCTAACTCCCAAAGTCATGAGGGAGCAGAGCCAGATCAGCCACCTGACTGTTACTTCAGATCTCAAGGCTGAGACACTCCTTTCAAGGCTTTCCCAGCAGAAAGAGTTTCAGATAGCCTAGAGACCATGGCAGTCATGCACAGATACATAGGCAGGCAGATATTCCTGTGTCACTGACTTCTTACTCTCTTAAGTAAGAACTATTTTAAGTCCCACAAGAATTAGCTTGATGGCTAAGGCATCCAAGATAACCCAGTTGTGTGGACAGGAAATGATAATTCAAATAATTACAAAAATAATTCTGTAACTCCCCCAGTTTCTCATTTTTAACTTTTATTCTGGAGGTGGGGGATGCACAAAGAAGAAAACTATAACTGGTTTTATCTACTTCTTGAAGGAAAGGTCTCCAGACACTCTCAAAAGACTGTTTTCTAGGTGTCCCAGAAGACTTTAAGGATTTAAACCACGTAAATCTGACAACTTTACCTCTCAATCTGAGACAGGAATTTTGTTTCAAATATGCCTCTTTTCCTGAGTGATTCCGAAATGTGTCCTCTGAACAGCAGTCCTTGTTTGGTTAAGTCAATCAAAATTTGCCTTACTATTTCACCTAGGTACATTCCACTGGTCATTTTTTCATACCTGTTGGGTCAAAAGAGGAATAAAAATGTTCATTTAAAGAGATGTTTAGCATGAGTGGTATGTACATGCCCCAATAAAAAGCAGTCCAAGCTTGCAGAGCAATAGCCATTAAACTCTTATTTTTCAATCATCAAAAATCTGTTGCAGTGACTTCAAGTGCAAAGATTAATTACAATCTATTTCCCTATGCCAAATCGTAACAGAAGTAGAAAAAAAACCCCTTGCAATATTAAACAGAATACAGTGTTAAAGCCAGAGTCCACACTGAAATGAAACTCCTCCCTGTCCCCACATGCATTCACCAGTGAGTCACACCTAATCAACACTGTCTTTACCCAACAAAGAACAGTCAAGTTCAGCTTATGGTCTTGCTTGAGTTGTATTTTGCCTTTGAAAAATCACCCTAATAAGGAGGAACAAGGCATGACGTAGACATTGCAGGGAATTCTTAAAAGCTGCACTGTTTGGTAACACTTTAAGATGAAAATGGTACTGTGGTAACAATGTACATCTTTGTCTTTTTATTTTGTGTTTCAGTTTTTGCTTTGTTTTTGTTTCCTTTTTTTGATATCTAGGTTACTTACCAAGCAACAAAAGAAATGCAATATTAAAATTTCCTTTCTGATTATTCATTCATTAAGCACATTTTAAAAAGCAGCCAGTGTCTCTCGAAGACTGACTTCATCAGGCTCCTGGCATCAGGACCATCACTTTTACCTCTGTTTCCCTGGGTTTAGTGAGCCTTCATCTACTTCTCTATCATATTTTGTCCTGATGTGGTCAATGCAGCCATTGTCACCAAATGCTCCCCATTCTGTATTAATGCACATTTTTCCTTCATTCCCTTCCACTATTTCTATGTTTTTCATGTCCTCCATGTAGCAAACATTGCTGCCTGTTCCTAGAAGGAAAGAAATGACAAGATTTCAGCAGGAAAAGTGAAGCAGCACCAGAAACTTATGGAAGATGATTGCAGTGTTCATCTAAAAGTTCTCTGCCATTCCAACACAGGCCACTCAATGATTCTATGCTTAGATATACTTTTGGATCAAAACTTGGGAGGAACCTATTGGAGGAATCATCTAAAAACCCCAACAAGAATTTGTTCAGATTTTTAAAGATATTTGCTTGTTCCATGTTCTATGACCTGGCTACACAGTAACTATGAATACACTGGTCAAAACCAGGAACTCATGCTCTATCTGCTTGTATTCTTTTACCCTGCCTACACTTGTTAGGCACCATCAGAGACATGATCAAAAGTCCAACAGGTTCAGGAACTTATCTGCTACAGATGTTAAGTTTCCTGCTGAATACCACATAAATCTGCCAAGAACCCAGGCAACTAATAACACCATATATCCAATTCAAATAATTCAAATAAAAGGTGCTGGTTTACAGATCCCAAAGCCCATCTCTACATGGTGCTTCCCTCTCACAGTGGTCACTTGACCATCACTGTACCTGCAATAAGGCCAATCTCACAGTTTGGATCCTCATATCCACAAGTCATCATGGTCCCGACAGTGTCATTGACCACTGCTACAATGTCCAAGTCAAACTCCTAAAACACAAGTCACAATCAGTAGAGGAATGCCAGAGGGTGCCATTAAATTTAATGCCATTAAATACACCAGAACAGAAACAAAGTGCTCACATTTCTTCTCCTGATGGCCTCTCTTAGCATATCAACAACATCTTCCCCCTCACAGTCTGTTGCCTTGAATCCTTTTGTCCATCCCACAAGTGTTCCCTGAAACAGAAGAGAAAGAAAGTCATAAGTGAAGACAAAGAGCAGACTGTACATTGCAAGGAACAGCTTTTTCTTGCCTCCCTCCCCAATGCTTTTATTTTTTGCCTTTTTTTCTTTTTTTTTTTTTTTTTTTGAAATAATGTATTTCCCTGGACAGGTTCCTGTGGGTGTCTAGTGCAGGCTGTGCACGTGTATCTTTGTCACTCAGCTGCTGATGGCAGTGGCTCCAAGTTTACTCAGCTATTTATCAAGGCACTGCACTCAGTACCTTCTAAATCTCATTTGGAAAACCTCATCTCATCTCTTGTGCACACAGCTGTACAGCTGTTGTACTACCTGTGAGGGAAAGACTGCAAATAATACTTTTGCTGTAAATCATTAAACACCCATCAAACATTAATTAACATCTACTATTAATTTTTGGGTTGTTTATTGAAGAATATTCGATATGATCTCTCAACTCCAGGAAACACTAATTTGTTTCTTTTCAGACAACAACCTGGCTTGACAGAAGTTGATTTCCAGGTTACATGAAGTAATTAGCTTTACTGAGTGGCTCTGGACTGTCTGTCCAAATAAGAAAAAAAAGAAAAAAAAATAAAGACAATTGGGAGAAAAAGTTGTTATTAAGAAACACCTTCAAGTTCTAGCAACAGTAAAAGACCCAACACACAGAACAACATCTTATGGGATCCTGACACAGATGTGTCACTCAGTTTGCCACCAATACTGTGGAATTTGCTTCCTAATCATTTGTCAAGACCTAAATGATAATGCTGTAGGTGTAGAAGGCATATGAATTCATATCTCCACAAAAGGCCAAGTCCTGTTGCTATACTCTCAACTGTGAGCTGGAAATTGAGGCAGAGCAGACTAACTTCCAGGCTTAGAAGCCGTTGTGAACCCCACCAGGACATAAAAACATTCAATAAAATAGCATTCTCTCATTTCCTTGATATCCTACATATCTGACTAGAACTAAGCAGCACTTCATCCCCTGCCCCTCTTGGAAATTCATAAAAATAACCTTTTCTTACATAAGATCTGAAAAGATAAAAGATACGATATCTGTCAAAAAGCCAACTCTTCCAAGCTGAACAAGTCAGTTCAGGTCTGTCCACTGACACTCAACAACAAGAAACTAATGTATTGCAGAGGTTACACAGTCAGAGCTGTGCAGCACAGAAAACAATCTGGGATTGCAGCTGAGCAAGCAGGAGGAGTCATTTGTTATCTCTTGCTATTGAAGAGTTAAGGCAGCGTAAGAAGATTCCTGGGTTATTAAAAATACTGGGTTGTTAAAAAGCACTTTATTTTGCTGTCTCGAGAGCTTAATCTTAATAGAAAAAAAGCAAGTCATGTCCACCACTGACCAAAGAGAAGTGAAAGTTCTGCCTCCCACAGGCAGATGGATAGCACAGGATGATAATTTTCTCATGAAACACAACTAATTTGCCAAGTAAAGTAATAAATTCTCCAAACCAACAAGTCACCCTTGCCCAAAATGATGTTGTTTACCAAGCAGATGCAGAGCTACCATCTGATTGTGCTCTAGTTCTTACCTTGTCAATGCTGGCTTGCCTGCAGGGGAAGGAGAATGTGAAGCCCAGAGGAAGCCGAGCACCTTTAATCCCCATATAGTCCAGGAAATCTGCTATGCACTGGACAATATGGTCAAAGAGCTGGAAGGAAAGAAGCAGCATATAAATCTCACAAGTAATCCCATACAATGGGCCTTGGCTGGATCAGTTAAACATTCATTTAAGAGTACCTCTTCTCCTGTCCCTTGCATGATCTCCAAAGGAATGGCAAATATTTTGTTATACATTTGCACTGATCTTCTTCTCCCGCTTTTGATTTTGACCAGCAGAACCCTGAAATTTGTGCCACCAAGATCAAGGGCGAGGAACTTTCCTTTCTCTGAAGGAGAAGAAAGGTATTTCATTTTGTACTTCTGGTAGCATGTTTGCCAGGCAGAATGATATACTGATGATAGCACACTGTTCCCTATGGCATTTCCCCCATCAAGTCTGCTAGCATGGGGCTGAAGAGAACAGATAACACAGCAGGAAGTGTGGGGCTGACAATTCTGTGTCTGAAACTCCAGAGCTGAAGGCCTGTCAGGATCCTTTCTTTCCTAGAGAAAGCTTCTCACTTTCCTAAGGAAAACTGTGTAAACATATTCTCCAAACAATATCTTTTCTCAAAACAACAGGTGGTGTTTTTTCATTCTTGTTTTCCATATCATAGAATATATTGCTTACTTAGCCAATGGTAGTAGGGAAGGTGGTGTTCCCATTCACCAATCACTTTTTACTGAGTGAAGTACCTTATATAAGGTGCTCCGTTTTGTTAATAAAGATTCCTCTTTTCAGCCTTCTGATGAACTTACTTGGAGTCTGATGTTTCTGTTCATAAATAACAGGAAGGAAGGAAGCACTGGATTGACAACAGAAATCTACCTGGCATGTGCCAGATTAATGAGCACATTCCTTCCCCCCCAAAAAACAGACAAGCAACTTTCCCGAACCACTCCAGGCGATCAGGAACTACCTTCACCTGTTCCATCCGGCGTCCCGCAGACGTACGTGGGCAGCATCTTCACCGTGGCCTTGGCTTGCGTGTCTCTCCTCAGCCCATATTCCAGCTCAGCCCTCATCTTGTCCTTCACTTCCTGGAGGATGCCGTGGGGCAGCAGGAAGGGCGCGAGCACGGCGTCGAGGCGTTGGCGCTGGGCAGCCAGCCTGTGTGCCACCGCCGTGACCACGGCAGCGCCCCGGCCGCTGCCGCTCTCCGACAGCACGAAGCGCACGTCGCATGTGGGCACCAGCCTGCGCACCACCTTGTGCAGGCGTTTGGCATACCTGGCAGGGACAGAGAATTCCTTTAGGCTCTCACCTTTAGGCCTTTCGGGCTCGCTACACCTCCAGCTGCAATCAGACCTCCAAGCAGTTGGAGGGAATAGCTGGAGAAAATTTCTGGTTCTTGAGTTTATAAGAGAAATATTTTCTGAAGGGTTTTTTCACGGTGCACCGAGAAACCTGAGAATGTAAAAGACTTTTTCCTCCAGCCAAAGATTGAAGAAATGGTCGTGAGCTGTCTCTTCTGTTTTTTCATGATTGTTTATTCTTTCTTATCTCTAACATTTTTTCCCTGACAAGCAGAGGTCCACTCTGCAGGTCAGCCCAGACACAAATCCCCCACCTTTAGGGCAGTGTGTACTTTTATATTAAAACCCACATCTACATTGTTTATAATTTTCCAATAACTATTATTCCTGTTAGAAAGTTAGTCTCTACTCTAAGCCAACCAGAAAGTGCCACCTTCACAGCAGAAGATGGAGCAGATGAAGAAGGAAGAAGTCTAAAAACCACATGAATCCTCCATCTTGTCTTCCCTGTTTACCATTCTAGAAACCCCAGAAATCTAAATTTCTCACCCTGTGATAAACTACACACTCTGCTACTATCCAATACATATTCTTGAAAGTTCTGCTTCATCCTAGAGCCTAAAAAGCCCTTTCCATAAACAAAGGTTAAAAACATTGTTTGTCGAAGGCTTTTCATCCTTTAAACATGCAAAGAAATATTTCTCAGAATTTCTAATTCCCACTAATTCTAATTCTAATTCCCAGAATTTCTAATATTCCTCTAATTTCTAATCTGGTTTGGAAAAGCACGGGTTCAAAAACAAGGAAACAGTGGAGGGAGAAACAAAGTAAAGAAAAAACCCACAGTGAACTGCAAGTGTCCTAGAGGCCCATAAGTCACTTGAGAAATCAACTGCACTTCCTCCGACACCGTAATTCCAGGTGTCACGTTTTTCCTACCCCACTCCAAATCCTAAAGCTCCTGGGACAGCTTTGCAATAATTAAGCCAGTTAGATCTCACCCCGAAGCTGAAGCAAAACCAGCAGCTCTCTGAAAAGCCACATGCAGGTGGAGGCTCTCAGCAACAACAACACGCGGCCAGCAATTACCAAATCCTCTTCAGTTACTCACTTGGGGTGGGTTTTATAGAGCCCCCCATCAATCCCAACCGTGGTTCTCATCCTCAGCAGCTTTTTGTTCTCCCTGAGCCGGGTCAGGATGGCTGCCAAGGCGGCGGCACAGAGGTTGGCCGAGCGGAAGGAAACGATGGTGCAGACATGCTGAACAGCAACACAGTCCTCCTCAGTGGGAAACAGGTTCAGCTCTGTAAGGATCTCTTTTGTGTTGCTCAGACCTTCCTTGTATCTAACCCCAAAACAAAATACACCACCAAATGCAAAAACATATCAATCAACACCTTGGCTCAAAAAGAAATGAGAGGAGACCATGACACAGACAGCATCAGAATTAATAAACCAGTAATGTGTTTCCCATAGCATTCCCAAAAGTACCCAGGGGAGAGAGGCTGCTTCCTGGGGTTCAGCATTTGGTGAGGCCAATCAGCCAGTCAAGAAGAGCACGGGATAAACAGTCCAGAGAAGGAGAGCACAAGAATGGATATACAGCTTCACTCAATACAGCAAAGAAAATAAAGCCTGGACTGACAATGAGGACCAGGATTCCTCTTCAAAACACCAGAATCCAAGTTTTCCACGTAGTCATCCATTAGCTGATCTATAATCTGTACTACATCTCCACAGCCTCAGTGTTCCTGCATCAGAGAGGCTGTAAACTGCAACAATCATCCCACACACACAGGTCTCCAGAGAGGTTATTTAAACAATCTGCATCTGGGATGTTTACCAATACACTTGCTACTGTGGTACTTTGCTAAAACTATCCTGTACCAGTTCCTACTTACAGAGAGGTCAGCTTTTCTCCTAGGCAAAAGCAAAATCAAGATGAACAGTTCAGGATTGTTCCCAGCACTCACAGATTTTAACTACATTTTCATTATCACTGCTGTGCTTGTGCAAGACTAACTTTGAGAGTGGCTATTCTCAAAGAGTGTATTACAATTTCTTACTTTTCCATTGCAGACACGTGTTTCATTTCAATCTTGTCCTTAGTAAGCAGAGCTGTTGACACTTTCCCATTGAAGAGCAGGCCTTCCTTTGTCATTTTTAGGAGAATGAGTCTTACAAGTTCCCCCAAATACAGGCTGCTGATCATCTTCTCAAACCTGGAATGGAGCACAGAAAGGATTACAGGTGTTCACCAGCTCCTCTCTTGAGCCCTCCACAGCATCATACCAGAGCAACCACCTGGTTTTAACAATACATGAGCAACTGTAGCAGCAATCCCTCAGCCTGAAGCAGGGAGGTGTGAGAAGGGAAAGATCTGGATTAGACAGAACTAGCATCAAGTCATCTCAGGCTCACTTAAGACAATTCCTATTCCAAAGGGGCTCTTGGCAAACACCAGAGAAGGACTCTGAGAACACAGACTGCAAGTCAGTCAGGGAATCACTTACAACTGTTTTCCAGGATTGAGAGATCCCAGATCCAGCTCCCGATCAAAGTCTGTACGGAGGTCATCCAAAGCACCGTCATCTCCAAAGGCCCCCCACTCTGTGTTAATGCACATCCTCCCTTCATCCCCTTCCACCAGGCTGATGTGCCTCATCTCCTCCATGTAGCAGGCATTGGTGCCAGTCCCTGTGGGTATTGGATAAACCACTGTCTGTTCCATGTGTGCTTTTTGTTGAAGTCCACATCTTTGGCAATAAGTCAGTATATTGTCTTTGGAAGAAAATACAAACACATAACCCTGTGGCACAGGATGCTAATATAGGATACCTGCACCTGTGAAAACCTCAAATTATTCTAAGGTTTGACTTGTTTAAAAACATTTTTTTCTTTTTTAAATGTACTTCTGTGTGCCTAATAAAAAGGCATCATGGTGCATGAAATGGAGAAACTGTGGAAAGTATAGCTGGTACTAACTACCAGACGTGAGGGGAATTCAGCTTTCTCTGGACAGACACAGTAATTTTCTATACAGTCAGCAGAAAAGTTTAGTATGCTGGTCACAACAGAGCCCAGACAAAATGGGGACTGTGGTATTTGATGGCAATGTGATCAGCATAAAAACAGCTGCTTTACAGAAGGCAGCCAGGCTTGAAAATCCAACCATTGTTTTTTTCATTTTCTTTCTCCTCTTTCCTTTATTGTGAAACTCCCTCTTAATTCAGATTTGTAGTAATTCAACAAATGAGAGGGGGAAAAAACCCTTCACGGTGAACAGAAAAGAATTACCAATTATGAGTCCAACTTCACAACGCTGGTCATCATATCCACAAGTCATCATGGTTCCCACCGTGTCATTGACCAGTGCCAAAACATCAACATCTATGTCCTAATAGCATAAAGATGAGTGATTAACAGGGAAAGAAGCTGAGAAAGCCTCCTGTGTGATAAAGCACCAGCACACAGACAAACTCCCTGGGTTGCACTTTGGAGGCCGCCTTCAGGAGAACTTCTCAGCTGAAAGACACTACTTCCTTTTACAACACTCTTCCCACAACCCTGTAAGATTACAAATATCTCTGAATTCTCAAGTGTTTCACCAGCCTCTTTGCTTGAAGGATTTGTTTTCCCCCA
The DNA here is from genome assembly GCA_018697195.1 of Certhia americana. Lineage (NCBI taxonomy): Eukaryota > Metazoa > Chordata > Aves > Passeriformes > Certhiidae > Certhia > Certhia americana. Next base: position 33,890,204 of record CM031862.1, read on the forward strand.
ATTCCACCTCATTTGCCAGAAAAGTGGCATGTTATTGTGTGAATGTTGTGGTACTGTGCTTACAGGCTGTGTGAAAGGATAACATCCTACCACATGAGCAGAGCCCAGCAAATGGGACAGAAAACACACATAAACACACATATTGCTGTGCAGCAATGCCACACTCAAGTAGAAAGTGCTTCCATCAAGGCTGTGTAGTTTTCCTTTCACATTTATCAAAGGTGTTGTAACTTAATTTTTGTAATTCCGATGCCAATGCCAGGAGGAGGCCACACTTCACCCAGGAAGACTCAGATCTTTTTTCACTAATAACTAGGAGACTGATGCAGAAAAAGAAGTGAACCAAAATCAAGGCTGGATTTTTACCATGTGAGATAACAGAATTTCCTCTTTCCTATGAAGCCATCAAGATACGGAAAGATGCGTTGTATTTCTTAGCCGGTGTTACCAATAGCACCAAACACAAAAAGCAAGGCTTTCCAAAATATTAAAGCACACTGTTATTCAAAGGCTAGATGCCAGTTCAAGGGCAGATTTAATCACGTTTTACTGCTGACCTTAAAAATTGCAATCGATGGCTCCATCCTACAGACTGAAGTGGACAGGCAAGCCCTGGAAGAGTTAGGCGTGCCAATTTGAGATGAGAGTTTCCCCCTACCAATCTTTATCCCACAAGCCAGGCTGTGAAACACAGTGTGTGAAATTACTGAGTATTTTATATCTCACTGTTGTGTAGTTTCACAAGAGGGTTACACAAGGGGTTGGGCTGAGACAGAGGGGCCACACTGGTGAGCTGTCACAGCCAGAGCGGGTTACCAGCGTGCAGCTGCCCCTGCTGTAACTGGGGCAGCCTGAGTTACAACTGCAAGAGAGATTCAGATCTACCAGCTGCACAGGCATGCTGGGCACTTGCTACTGACCATCCCCAAAGGATGCCTGAAAACTCTCAGAAGAACCCACAAACCAAGAGCTGATTTCCCAGGAGGACGTTCTGAGGCCTCTCAGGTTCAGCTCCTGCAGGTACAGAACTTGCCTTATGCTTCTGGAGGGCCTTGCGCAGAGAGCTGACCACATCTGTGTCCTGTACTCCTCGGACCCTGAAGTGTTTTGTCCACGCAAGAAGAACCCCCTGAAAAGTAACAGTGCACTGAGCCAAAAAGCACAAAAAGTTTAGCACACAAACCACAAAGCCAGTCAAGACTGACTTGTGCAGAGAAGTCCACTATTAAAACTGAGCCAAAATAACAGAACATTTCACCTTGGGGTGCTTGTCAGTACCAACACAACCAAATGGGTACAGTCATGAAGTCCAAATTTTGTAAATGTTTCTCCCTGTGCTTCATTTAAAACACATGTGGCTTTCCTATGCTGATCACAATCTAATAGCATTAAGCAAAAAGCATCTGCAGGACTGGAACCCAAAGCACAGAAATAAGAGAGGCTAGAATGAGAGAATGCAAAATAATTTCAACCAGCCCTTTGTTTCCCCAAGAGGTGTCTCAAGCAGCTCAGCTACAGGTATTTCCTATTCAGAACCAACTGTAAAAAAAAAAAAAAAGAGAGTGATTAAAAAATCAAAGATGCTCCAAGACACAAAAGTACATGTCTGTTTCTAACAATGTTAATACAGGGGCACGTGGTTCCTGTGGTATTGGGTATTGGTGAAGCAATAGAATATCTTTAGCTTAAAGATCATGCTGCCTTGAGATGAGAAATGAATGGCTGAAGGGCAGTTAAGTCCAGTTAAATGCTAAAAGTCACCCATGCCTCCTTCAGAGAGCTTTGTAAACATGACCCCACATAAAAGCCACGGGGTAACATCCACATTCAACAGCTTCTCCAGATTCTGCAAGGAGCTCGGCTTGACAAGACTAAGTCTTTATGCATCTTACCTCTTCCAATTTGGTCTGTTTGCATGGAAAAGAAAATGTAAAGCCAAGAGGTAACTTCTTATGCTTCAGGTTTTTAGTCTCCATGAAGTCTGACAGACAGTCAGCAATGTAGTCAAAGAGCTGCACAGGAAGAGAGGGCAGTCAGGCTGTGTCCCACAGGCAGGCACTCCAGCACAGCAGCAGCACAGCAGTGCCCTACCTCGGCTCCATTCCCCTGAGTGACCTCCTTGGGCGTGGGGTAAAACTTGCTCTCCAGCTGGCTGCTCTGCTTCCCGTCATCAAACACCTTCACCTGGTGGGCACGAAACTGGGAGCCACCCAGGTCGACAGCAAGGAAGTCACCCTTCTCTGCAACACAAGTGGGATGGCCACGGAGCGTGGCTCAGGTGCCATGCTGATGGCCACAGCCCAGGGCCCACCCTCACCACAGCCTCTCCTGCCCCATCATGGCAGATCCTTATCCTATGGGCCTGGCAGCATCAGAAAGACTCAGAGCTGGAAACCCTAAGCAAGGCTATCAGGTCTCTCCTTTTAGCTTGCTACGCAGCAGCTAATTCAATTTTTATTTGGCGGTTTGGGTTTGTCCACCCTGCTCCTATCACAGCAGCGTGTTTCCAAGCTGCAGAAGGATGAGCTTCCCAGCAAAAAAGGCCCAAAGTAACTGCAAAGCCAACCAGAGCACAGAGAGGCTGCAAAACTGCCACCTGAAACGTGGGACAATCAGAATATGAGACCATTACCTGTATCCAGTAGAGGATGCAGGATTTGCAGGCATATGTTAAGACCCAGCTCTAGTGCAGAAGTCAAATTCCAAGTGGGGCAAAGCTACCCAAAGTGAACCAACACCATCTTTTTCAAATGTCTTTTGGTATTTCTGTGAAAGCACCATTTTGTTTCACAGGCTTGCTCAGACACATACATCTCCAGTAGCAAACCTCAGATGGAAAGACAGTTTGGCCTCACTGCTACAATAAAACAATTGTTTATCCCACACACAGGAAAATGCCCTGCCCAAAAGGAAAACACAGTGGTATGTGCCTAGCCTTGCCTGATCTTTGTTCCACAGTCCAAACATGTGATTAAATTTTATTAAATCTGGTCCTGAAAGGGAAGGAAGCAGGAAATTCTACCTGTAATACCATGGTCCACTATCAAAGGTGAGGAGGCAAATTAGGTTACTCAGTAAACTGCAACATTAGTCAGACCATTAATCCCTAAACAATGAAAAACTGAAGATGCTGTATATGAGTCATTTAAGGCAGCAACACTGAGGGCACCAAAAAAATCTCAAAGTTAATTGCTATTGCCAATAGGGAATAGCCATCCAAGTTTGAGCTGTTTAAACCTGCTGGAAGTTTTAACCTGTCTGGAAGCAAAATAACCAACAAGGATTTTTCAAGAGAGCCAAAACAGAAAAAACAATGTGACACTTAGAGTGGGCAGTGTGTCAATAAGATATAGCCCAGCTTGATGCTGCATCATGTTCTTAACACATTGGAAAGGCCACACAGGCCAGGAGAGTACTGTCCAGCCTTGGCCTTGAGGAACATCAACCCTTGCAACACTGATGACACTACATGCAATCTTCCAAGTCTCCTGGCCTCAGGAGGTCCCTGCTGTTCCAGAACAGCATCAGAGACCCCTGAGAACTCAGGATCAGAGACTGTCACTGAGACTGCAAGGGTTGAGAAAGTACTTCTTTCTCTTTGATGAAGCTAGCAGCAAAGGAAGAGTGCCCCCTTCCATTCAGGCATGTGTATAATTTCTCTCAGACACGCCTCATTTCAAGGGACGTGGCTTCAAATGTCTTCTTTAGGTCATTAAAGCCATTATTCTTATTTAACTGCAGAGAAATTACCACCGAAAAGGAATAAAGTCACATGGAAATAAGGTAAAAAACTAACATTTCAGTTTTCTGCACAGCTAGTTTACACCTAGTCCTGACCTAGGCTAGACATAGAATCCTGCACAAATTAACTTGGTTAAATCTGGAGAAAATGTAATTTTCTGCCAGGCTGCACTGCCAGGAGCCAGTTGAGGAGTTATTTTGAATGGGCATACTTCTCCAAACAAGACAGGCTTTTAGTTCCTAACTCACATCATATCCTCCCAGAGGGACACTACTGTACTTTTCTTTGTTTAAGTCTCAGCTGAAAAAGTAGAGCAGTTTCCTGGTAGACCCCATCCAGAAGGTTTTCCCAATGGAGAAGGCAAGGAAGGGCAGAAGGGATCACTTTTTAGGAAATTAGAAAAAGCAGTGCAGAGTTTGGGGATCACAGTTTTGAGGATTTTCTGTCACTTGGCAATTTGAGGGGTTTGACTGCAGCATCCTGTCCTCCTGTGTAGCTCCAAGAAGGCCAGGCCACACATCCTACAGCCACAGTACACTGCACTGCAGGTTCTGAGCTGTAGAGGCTGCCCTTGCCATGTCCAGCCACAGCTCCTACAGCAAGGCCTGCACTAGGAACAGATGGGAGAGGCTGTTCCTGAGAATTACTAGGCCCTTCCTCAAACAAGCAGCACTAGGTCAAAATCCACCTGATGGAAGGAAAAAAAGAAAACCCACCCTGCCAGCACTCCCTAAGGCTCAATATGCACACGTGCTTTCTCAGTGAGAAAGTTACTGCTCTGGGCAGTAACCCTGAGCCACTGGCTGCCCTGTGCCTCTGCTGTGCTGTCCTGGAGTACTGGCAGCAGCTCGTCCTGCTAAAGCAGGGGGACTCACCTGAGCCGTCAGGCAGCGAGCGCACAAACGATGGCAGCATTTTCACTGTTGCTGTAGGGTTCGTGTCTCTGCCCAGGCCCTTCACCATCTCAGCCTGGAATCGAGTCATCACATCCAGCAAGACATCATCGGAGAGGCGCAGCTGGTGCAGGTACCTGTCGACCTGCAAAGATGGAAGGTGTTACTCAGAGGCATGCTGGTGCTCAGCACACAGCTGATTGCTCGTTTCGTTTTCGACCTCAGCACCTAAGTTCTCATAACTGTCAGTGCAAGCAAGCTCCAGGTCATCATCAGGATATTCACTCTTCTAAAAAAACTTTGTTTCGAAAATGTTTAATGCAGCCTTGGTGAATTACTGTCCAAACGTTGGCCATCTTTTGTGATGGCTCAGTACCTTGACAATCTATGTAAGGCCATGAGATTTGTTTGAGACCCTGACAAGCTGTTTCCACACCATCCTCTCCTGCTATGGATGTAATGAACTAGAACTGCAAAGTATCTCAATCTGGTAAGAATTTGACCTCTCTGAGGCAGGTCCAGAAAATGCCATCAGTACCCAAGTGTGTCAGCTACAACCCAAAAACATCTATTCAGCTACTGCTTCACTCCACAGAAAATTAACTTTGTTGGCATGCCAGGCTGGAACGCAAAGCCTTTCTCTCACTCCAGCTCTGCTCTCCATTCTCTTGTGATTCTAGGATTACATCTAAAACACATTTTTGGGTGCAATCAATGTCCTTTGTTAAAGGTCTGTAACCCACAGAATACATCAAAATAGAAGCCAGTTGAATATAAAAGAATTCAAAATTATCTATGAAGCAGCTCATTCAGATAAACTGGCAGAGAAGCTAATCAGGTTTTATGAACAACAGGGCAAACTGAAAGGTTTTTTTCCTTAAGGACCATGTGCTGCTGGGACTGACAGGTACCTGGCAGGGCTATAGGTAGCGTGGCCTAAAAACTACACAGCTGAATACAACAAAGGGTTAACACAGGGTAAAAAAAGAATCTGTCAACATCCATAAGCTTTTCCACTGGAGAGCCAGACTTTGGTGCTGTATGAACATGATGCAGGCAGAATAATTGTGTGCTCCAAATAGCTGGAGCACCACCACATGAGACATGGGGCCAGAGGAGGAGAGGTGGGACAGTTGCCAGTGCTTTGCTACTACAGACTCAGCTCTTACACCATGGACTATGCTGTCATGGTGCTTTATCTGAGCATTTCATCAGTCCCATTGACACAGGGAGGTCTGGAGTGTTGGAAGGACACAAACCAAGTCCCACCATCAGTATGGCAGGATTTAAAAGGTTGCATTGTTTAAACAGAGGGCAATTCAGGTCATAGATAAATTGGTCTCTGCCACAATTTGGACTGGCCACCTATTTTAATGAGGCACAAAGTAATTACCTATTCACAGTCCCATTTTAAACTGATGGTCAGCAGCAACCCACCTGAAAGAGCCAGCATCCTGAAAGTCACTCCAGCACTTATTTAACATGCACAGAGAAGGAAGTGATAAACTACAACATACAATTGTCCCAGAGCAGCAGCTGCCTCTGGATACAGCTGTGCCTTGAAAAGGCCATTATTCAGATTTGTCTTTGTAGCCTTTGTTTGTACAAGCACTTGATTTCCTCCACGGGTTTTTTGAGGCCCCACCACTGGTAGGATCCATCATCTTAGTCTATGAACCTATACTGATTTTTCGGAGAAAATACAGTGACTGGAGACATACAGCACTCATGCACTCTGACACAGATCCCAATAGTCTTGTGACAGAAATCCCTGTGGGGAAAAAAGCCCTCAAGAGTAATAAAAATTACCATGACTGTTTGCAGAGAACATGCACTACCCCCTGCTGCCCACAGACATTGCATTCCCCCTCCTGTTTACCTACAAACATAGGAGCAGACAGTCCTGTTCAAGGAACTAGATAAGGCAGAGCCCAGGAAAGCCTGCTGGCTCTCCAGCCTGATTTACAACCAGAGCAAGGCCCAGCTGTCATGGCCATTCACTTGCAAACACAGGAATGGCCAGGCTGTGCTAAACCAAACTGGTTGCCCCCCCCTCATGGCACAGGAAGAATGCTTTGCCTCATTTATGGAAACAGCACTGTTTTCATGGCAGGCAGGCTCTTGGTTTTGCCATCACAGAATAAATAAGCCTGGGGAGGGAGAGGTGGGAAGACAGTCTTTCTTTCTAATAAGGGAGAAATCAATTCTGTTCTGTACAGCCTACCCAAGGCTACTTAAAAGGGAGTCTGAGGAGCACGTGGTTTCTTGCCTTCAGGGAGGGCTAGTTTGCATCTCACAGAAATAATCTGATTTTTTTAATGGCTTTGCCAGAATTCCTCTGCTCCTTGTCTCCACTGTCCTCACTAAACTACAAGCTGGATATTTCTCTGCCAAGCCCACTACACCCAAGCACTGCTCCACAAGGTCTTTCTCAGTAAAAAGAAAGAAGAAATAGTACTGTCCAGGTAAGAGATCAGCTCCTCACAGAGGGGAGGGGAAGCAAGGCCTTTTTCTGATCACATTAAATCCTAGGGATAAAAGGGCTATGACTGAGTCAGAGACATCTGATTGTTGAGATACCAGCACCTCTCTTGGAATGCCTCTCTTCAAAACAGAATTAATGGAAGGAGTCCTCCTTGGAACAAGCCACTCCATGCTTTAGGCACAGACAGAAGAACCCAGAGCTGCTCACTTTGCTGAGGTGATGCAAGCAGAGCTATGCACCAGGACCTTGGATCTCCCACCACACATCCACAGACAGCCCCAACTCCCATCTTTCCAGCCTCTTTCTGGAAAACCAGAGGATGGAGCCTGACAGCAATGGCCACCTGACAGCACTCAATGAAGACACCAGGAATACAGAAGGGCCTGCAGGGCACATGTGCACAAACCAGAGGACCTCTGACCCATGAAGCTTACAGGTCTCACACGGTCCTATGATGGACATAAACCCAAAAACTCATTTCAGCATGGCCATGAAAGTAGATTAGGGAAGAGTGACCACTAGACAGCTCACTCCCAGTACTGATAGCTTCAGATCTGAGCCATCTCGAGCTTTTCCAACTGTAATTAAAGGTCACACCTATAAACATCAGAGCGATTAGCCAGTTTTGGATAACCAGAGAGAAGGCACAGGAACAGCAACATCAGCTGGAAATCTCTCCCATATCTCAGCAGACCCAGACCAAAGGGGTTTTCCCTATCCCTGCTACATGACTGATTCCTGATTCCTACTCAGATTGAGGAATCCCATCATTCATGCTACACTTGCAAAGCGACTCAGCAAGAGTCATCCTTTCTGTCCTCTGGGCTCTACCACACCATGCCAGATAAAACAAGCACTTTCCTTTGCTGAAGGGAATTTGCTCCATTACTAGGAGAGCACTTTGCAGGGAAAACCACTAACCAGACCTATTTTCACACTCATCAATCAGGTGGTTTAAGGTCTAAATACCTCCTACCCCATTTGGCTGAATGGCTTTAGTGGGTAATGCCATTTTATGGTCTGCATTAGGTACTGCAGACCCCTCTGTATCTGGGTAACACGATCCTTAAAATAGCAATCAGCTAACGCTGCATCTTACCTTTTTTATTTGATCCTCTTTCAGCTTTGTGAAATGGAAAGCAAGCAAGTGGACAGCAAACATTTTCTTGAAGCAGATGGATGAGCCAATAGTGACAGAGCTGCTGTGAATAACTCCAAAGGGACTGATCTTTATTCACGAAGCTGGAGCTAGAGAAACTTCAGCAGAGGCATTCTCCCCAGTGTGGAATAGTGGAGTTCCTGGGAAATTGAGTCCAGAAATAAATCCATCCAGCGTGATCAGGTCAGTGATTAAACTTCTGCCTCTTTGTATCACACACCCCCCCCCCCCCCAATCAACCCGAAGTCCCTCCCTCCCCGGTTACACACTTCATTGTGCCAGAGCAGGCACCTGGAGAGCTGCCAAGCTGAAGGGGAGAAAAATCGATTTTGTTACTGCCCCACTTGGGAATTGTTACCACTTCTCAATGCAGTTGCTACGCAGCCTACCCCGCTTCCTTCCAGGGGCTGACAGGCTCCCACCACTGCCGGGAATCTGGAAAGTTAAACGGTTTTAGGAGACTTCTTCCCTCTGCTCACTGCTTCCACTTGTGAGACGAGCTCTTCTGCATGAATTAACTTCACTCTGGCTCTGCACAGTGCACCCTTATCTGCAGCTTTGTACCAATTAAGCTACAGCCGTGTAAAAGAGCAGAGACACACAGACCCCTGCCCCCAGCTGGAATGCCCCTTGCGCAATACCCAGCAGAGAGGTTTTGGACCGATTCTACTCTCTTCACTCAAAGCTTCAGAGCAGTGAAGATCCTCAGTACTGCAAAACCTGGGGAGAGGACAGATTTACCTGGCAGGCAGCAGTGTGGGTATCAGACTGCCCTGCTGGAAGGATGCCTTTAACTGGCAGCACAGAGCACCTACAGCAAGAGCAGCTTCCTTACACCATCGGATTTTGACACAGCCTTTAACCATCACTCTCAAATTCATTCTGAATACACAAGTGTTTCCAGGATTTTGTCACTGTATAAAGTGATAAGGACTATGAAAACATTATCCGAAGAAAACTCAATGAAATGCTGACACAAAGACAGGGAAAAAAAAAAAAAAAGGCATTCTCATGGGGTAATTAGAGGCTGACTCTCAAAGTACACCTGCAGGCAATGTGTTTCCCCCCAGTTACCGTTCAGCTGAACTGAACATAGTTACTGCAGAAAATTGTTACCCTAAATTTTGCAGAACAAGGTAACAATTAAAAATTATTTTGATAGATCAGAAAAACATCAGGGAGAGAAAAGGGGGAGGGGAGTGCCAAGTAATGTGAGGAAACACAAAGAACTACTGAGCAGTAGAAAATTGTCTAGAGATCCAGAGATAGGCAGAGGCAGCCAGTCACTAGAAAGGATGTCTGGCTACATCAGTTCACAGCCTAGAGTGGATCCAACAATCTCGTGCTATTGTAAAAACAAAAAAAGTACAACTGATCATGGTAGGCTGTATGTACAGGAGGATAATCCAGAGGGCACACAAACCAACACTCAACTCCATAATCTGCATCAGTCTTGGGAAGAGGACTCTGCCCAGTCCTGTCAGCTATGACATGCCAAGAAGGCAGGGATCAGGAGGAGCTGGCTCTGATGAACATCAGGAGCAGTCACAGGTCGCATTTTTTCAGCTTCTGATCATGAGGAAAGACTGAAAGAGCTGAAGGAGGCGAACTCCCTCTGCAGAGACAAATCATACAGGACCTCCACTAGGAAAGGTCTTTTTCTTTTTTTCTCCTCCTGCCTTGCATCAGGATGAGTTCTGGACACTGGGAGATCCTGCCAGCTCTATTTATTTTCCATTATTCTAGAACAAGAGTAAAGCAGACAGAGTGGCTGAGTAGTCCATAAATAGGGCTTGTTCTAAAATTAGGCCTTTGATCTTCGAGAGAAAAGAAAGAAGAAAATAAGCCACACTACCAGCCAGAAAGCACGGTTCACTTCTCCTCTATTCATCTTTTAATAACTGCTGGCTCGTTAAGTCAGACACTGACTCCCAAAAGGACTGTCTCTCTCCTCATTGTTTACCCATGCCATCCGAGTCACAACCCCTCTGGCCAGCAAAATTGAAAACATCACCTTTCAAGCTCCATCCCACTTTGATCCAGAGCTCATTGTGTCTGTAATACAGTAGATTTATTTTTCATTCTCTCTTTTCTTTCTTTCTCTGACAGACACCACTGGAAAAGGGTCTCAAAGTTCTAAATGTTCCTAAACTGGCAGCAGGCTCTGTGAAATACCTGACGTGTCAGAATCACGGCGTGACTTGTTTGCTCACCCCTGGTGCATCCCAGCTTCCGGCAGGCTGCTGTGCAAGAGAAGACAAGACATTACCTCATTTCCACACAGACAGCAGTCCAATGTACCAAGGGCCCAACACCCAAAAGTGCTACAGCCATTTTGTACATATCCTGGCCAGGACACTGGAACCAATCCAGCCCCAAGTGACCGGATCAGCTCCAACTGCATGCAGCTTGGAAACTCGAGGCGATTTGTTTTTCCATTTTGTTAGAGCTGCACCCAATAAATGTTACTCACAAACTTTCCCTCCCTGCTTTGCAAGGGCATACAAGACTTTAAAACTGTAATGCCCTGCTCTCTACTTTCTTCTCCTGCAGTTCTGCCTCCAAACTCCACCTCATGGCACAATGGAGAATCCTGAAGAGTCTGGTGCTCATCTGCTTCCTACAGCCTTGCACTCAAAGGCCTGCAGAGAAAAGGAGCCCATAGGTACGATGGGGAAACTCAAGAAGTCTTGAGTACCTCAGCTAAACGTGCCCAGAAAGAGCTACCATATCAAGAAACATTTTATTGTGAGACACCTCACCAAAGATAGATGAGTTTATCAAAGGCAGTAGCAATGCTGGCTGCTAAATTTGGTACCCAAGTTAACAAGGAGACAGTGGACAAGGCTGCTAGTGAGATATCAGGGGAAATCCTTCTTTTTTATACTTTAAAATTCCAAGACCAACCCCTAGAGCACATTCCCCCTTCCCTGCAGAGGCAGCAGGTTCATTCTGCATTATGTTCCCATAAGATCATCAAAACTCAGGAGAGAAAGGGGTCCCCATATTCATCCTTCCTGCATATGCCACTCCTAATGCAACATCATGATATAAAGTAAGGCAGAACACCTGAGGGGACTGATGGGAAAAATCAGAAGAGATGGAAACAGCACCGACAGAACAGAGCATACTGGGCTTAAAAGACAGAAGGATTTTAGCAAGCAGTGCTCTCACAATCAGCATTTTACATTTGAGGAACAGCAAATAAACAATTGATGAATAAACTTTCAAACATCTCAATGCCTGAAATTAATCTGGAAATCTGAATACAGTTTTGCAAACATGATTCCCAGATCAAGAGAACAGCATTGTGGTTACTTAAAAATAAAGCTTCAGCATAGCCCCACAAGACAGGTTAAAAGGGGGTAGTTGGGGTAACTGTGCACCACACCAGTCCAGATTGTACCACATGGGACCAATCTGGCAGCCATTCTAATGGGAGTCAATGACAGCCACACCATTAGCTCAGAAGAAAAGAAAACTTCCATAAAGTCAGCCTGGAAACGCCTGAATAAACTTCAGAGCTTCTAAAACAGTTACTATGGAGTCACTATGGAAACAAGCAGCGAGTTAAGCAAAGTGCTAATCTCAGCAAAATACAAAAAAGAATGCTTATAGTCATTTAGCTTCTTTATAGCAAGGCTTGGTGCTGAAACACAAGGCTGGCTTACACCCTGAAGTCCCAGACACTCTTTCCTTGCTCAAAAATATACACTCGTGCTCAGCTTACTGTATGATTTAAGGATAAATTCAACCTAACAGAAGCAAAGCACAGTGTCAGTGTGGGTCTCCCGCAAGCCAACCTCACACACACTGGGCAGACAAAACAAGAGCTGCCCACAGAAAACCAAGGTGGTTTCAAACAGTGGATTGCAGGTCCACCCTGGATCTGGGGGAAGGGCAGTCCCAGGGGTAAGTGGGACAATGCATGTGGTCAAAATGTGCCTGCAGGCTTCAGCTACTACCACTGCCCTTCCACGGAACAAGGAGCCTACTGAAACCACTCCATCACACAATCCACATCACACAAGCTGTGTGATAGCAGCAGATGCAGCACATTTGTAAGGGTTAATGCAAGCTTGCACTCTGTGCAAGTGCTGGGACTCTGGGAAAGCAAAGCTGAACTACTCATCTGCAAAGCAGAAAATCCACAACACTCACATGACCGTTGCCACACACAGAGAGCTGCTTGATTTTCTTGGGGGAGGAAAAAAAGATGTGGCTTTGCAAGGGAAGGACCTAAAACTTTCTCTTCCCACCAGTACTGAAACCAGCAGGAGATTATGTGGACTAGAAACATTCATGCACTGCTTGCCATTTAGCAAACAATGAGGAAAGAGTACATGAACTACGCTGAAAACAGCTGTAAAAACATATTTCAAACTGCTGCAGCTTTCTTTCTGAACAGCAGCATAAAGGACTGATACCAGGCAAAAGAAAAGGGGATTCAGAGCAAACTTTCAGCCTGCAGAGAAACACAGTTGATCTCTTCAGAAAATCATGTATTTGATAGTGAAACTCAACCTGGATCTTAAAGGTTTGCCAACATTAACACAAGCAGGACACCTGTGCACTTTTACACAGCCAACCCCAGATAAATGGCCAGTGCAGCGTTGTTCTCCTCAGGCAGCCCAACAGTATGTACAAGTGCTGAAATCCACATCTGTAAATACACAGCAGTTTCAGCATCTGATTCTTTCCACTCTCCAGTATCCATACTGGGAGCTCAAAAGCACACCTTAAAGCTGCTCACACGCAAACTTGATCACACAGCATCATAATTTCCCCTCAGATTACAGAACTGAAATTCACTCCCAAATTCTTGTGGCCAGAATTCCATCACTCCTGACATACTACCACAAATGCTTTTCACCTCCTTCCACGTTTTCACAGGACACAATGGTTAGAGGCACATGACTCCTGTCACCATTCTGAGCCAATTTTGTTCCAGGCAGTTCATTACTTGTTTGTGGTCTGTTAAATTTTGCCCTTTGGGAAGGGGTGGAATGAGTAGCTAATTCATTACTAGTGAAATATCTGACATTTATTGATGATGATAAGATATCTTGCAAGAAGACACTAAGTTCAAATTTTCACATAGCAGCAGATCACACACTTATGCTGAACACCATGATTGATAGAGTGTACAGCTGAGTGGCAAAAACAAACTTATGGCCTCTGAGCTTTTAAGAGTCCATTTCTCTGAGTGCTTCACATTACTGGTCATGGGAGAAGGAAAAACATCATGGAGCTGCAGCAGTGTAAACATGAAATGCCAAAGAAGTTATTAAAATAGTATTTTATTTTATGAATAAAAACTAAACAGAATTAGGACATAGGTTCTATTTTCTCTTTTTCCTCGTTTCCTTTGAGCTATGCTGATCATCTCTTTTTGAACCAAAGCCATATCTACCATTCCTGTGCTGATCCTGCCACTCACTCTCCAGCTGTCTCAGCATTTCCTGTGTCAGAAGTCCCTCCCGCAGCAATCTGTTGGCAAGAGATCCACGTCCATAGCTTTTCAGATCCTCCTGCCTGCTCCCAAGCCGAGAGGGTCTCGAGTTCTTCGCTCTTCTCAGTCCTGCAGCCTCCACTGCAATGGACAGTGCCTCTGTGGAGGCTGCACCATGATGGTCAGAAACCACCCTGGCATCCTTCTGAGTGCTTGAGAGAGGAAAGTCTTCTGACACAACTTCAGCTGTGCCAGGGGCAGCTGCAGACTGGGATGCTCGGATCAGCTTCGTGATGTTGCAGACACCAATTTGTATAATGTCGTCTAGTTTTTTCTGAATGTCCCTTACAAGGACAGCGTCAGGGAACATATCTGGGAAGCGGTAACTGAGGAGAGGCAGAAGAACACACAATTAAACCTTCCCATTGGGATAAAAATGGGATTTATACTAAGTGAAAAAAATATTTATTACATGTTGCATGCGAAGGTCATTGTATTTTAATTTGTATTTCAGCTGCTCCAGTCCAGGATCACCTCCAATCTACCTTTCTCTTTCTGTCAGTCACCAGCTGCTGTCTGCAGAACTCACTCCCTCAACATTGCATTTGTCAAGATCCTCTAAAGGGCCAAAAGAGCCCATCCTGCACCACGTACATATGGGCTTGAAGATACTGCACTTCTAGGACTGCAAGTCTCAAATAATAGGAAAAAATAATAACAAAAACCATTTTCAAGCACAAAGGCAATACCTTAACCACAGATAGAGGTCAAAAACATCATGCACGGCTTCAAGATGTACAAGTTCCTTGATGTTTTTTGGAGCAGCTAAAGGCCACTTGGTGTGCCGGCAGAGCCAGTCAAACGTCAGAGGCTCATTTCTACTGAACTGTCGTGCAAACTGAAAAATAAACAGATTCAGTCAAGTCCTCAGTTAGTCAGGAAAGAAGAAATCCTCAAAGAGTTAAATTCCTCAGAGTCTGCATACATAGAATACTCCATAAAACACCTGCTTTGTTTTACACAACCCAAATGCCACACATTCTTTTACTTAATTACTCAACACAGGATTCACCTCTCCTTTCCAGGGCCTCATTAACACAATTTGTCCATGGGCCATGCACACAGTTAAGCAACAACAGCACAGAGCTATCCAGAAAAGCATAACACTGAAGGCATTTGACTTCATCTAGCAAAGCAGATGGACTTTGTGTCTTTTATAATCCTTCTCCTCTTGTTTGGTTAATTATCTTGTTTCAGGGTTGCCAGGATTTAGAATATTAAATGTATTCCCTGGTTTAGGAAACACACCACTCACAAACCAAACAGATTAATCTGCACTAGAAATCTGCTCTTCTGAAACCCAGACTCCACAGCTCTTCAACTAACAGAAAAACAAGTCAAGTAGGATTTAAATCTAAAATTTTCAAGAGTACTGATGGTTTGGAATAACTGATTCCTATCTGTCTGATACTGAAGTGGGTGTTCTTGGCCAAGGAAAGGGGCTTAAACCACACAAGCATTCACAACAGTCTACTTCCTTCTAACACTACATTATGGCCCTCTGCACCTTCACTACTTGGAATCCAAAAGCTCAGCATTTTCCTAATGAAGGACTTTTTTCAACTCTTTAATCAATCACTCATTTTTTAAAGATTACTAAGCCATTTTTGAAAAGCAGGGTTCTAATATTTGTGACATGAGGGGACCACAAAAGTTTGATTTTTATGCTATTTAATTTTAAAAGTTGAATGCAGTCTTTAGAAAGGGAACAATGGTAATACTGTCTAACAAAGTAACAGTCCCAAGTGACATTATTATTAAACCTGAAAAGTCAGCTGACTACAAATTCCTCAAAATAATCACTCTGGGGGCAGAGCAAAAAAACAGTTCATCCAGGCCTGAAAAGTAAAGTGACATAATTCTGAGAGCAACTTATAACTCCCGTGTTTTCTGAGGTTTAAATTCTATGTAACTGTATTATAGCAGAAGTAATCACCCTTAATCACACATCCTCTTCTTTTGTTGACAAGCTAACAGCTCAAGGAGCAGTAATTTGGTTTTTGATGACAGCTTTTAGGAACACTGTAGTGCAAAGCTTAACAGTGCACAAGTGACTAGGGAACACAACTCTCATTTGTCCCAGTTCAGAGCTGACAAACAAGGAGACAAGCAGTAGGATTTCCAGAGAAGCTATCCAAACTTTAACTTACATCATGAGAACCAGTTTTCAGAAGTTAAAAGCTTTGGTCAATAAAAATAGTGAATAATTCAATACATGTCCAGCTATTTTAAATCTCTTACACTGCCTGTGAGTAGTTCAGTATTTAAGAATGTTCTCAAATGATCTGATGGCAAAGCCCATAACAAATATAGCAGCTAGATGCAGTCCCAGTGCACCAAAACCCTCTTGGTCCAATATAAACACATTTTTTAAGGGAAAAAAACAGCTGACCTTTAACAAAGTGGTACACACAAAAGGTTCTTTTCTGTTCAAGGGTGCAGTGCAGAAGACATATCGTGATCTTAGATTTAGTGGAATGTGCTGAATCATATCTGCTAGAAATTTAAAGTCATCAATATTGCAGACAAAGTACATCCCATCGACTTGTGAGAGGCTCACAAAAATATCCTGTGAAAATAAAACAAAATGTAAGAATGTTATTACAGGAGAGGGCTGTTAAACTTTGCCGTACCAAACAAAAAAAAAATTTGGAGTTTGAAAGACTAGTTATACTGAAAGAACAATTAAAACCCATCATATTTTACCATAGTAATGAAAAAGTGGGCAGGGGAGTTCCTCCTGCTCTTTTAGCAGAATTTGCACTAAATTCTCCATCACAGGATCAGAGGAGAAGACACAGCAATTTAAACACTTTCAGTTGGTCTCCTAATTCACAAAATTCTGGAAGGGTACATTTTAGTTACAAAGAACATCATCACAGGAACCAGTTACCACTATGTTTAGAAATTTCTCCAGGTTTCTCACTTGGCATGACCCAAAAAGCTAACTTTACAGCATACAATTCAATAATTGAGGTAATTTTAGCTCAATGTCAGGACCAGATCTATTTTAAGAAGAAAGAAAACACAAGCTAAATACAGTATTCCAATAGAGGAGTTCAAAGGAAACATGAGACATACTCAAGGCTTGGAGAAGCAGAAGATGCAATGCACCCTGCATGGATAATGCTATGGACCTCCAAAATTATTTCTCTAATGTAAATCTTTGAAAGAGTTTTTAAAAACATCTTTAAAGAAACGCTGAGCTTTTTAATTAAATATGTGACTAAATATTTAAGAGATCAAAAATTACACAAGGTTTTTGTATTAATACTACTATACTAACCCAGAAATTGCTAATCCAAAAATTTTAAAAAATGTTTTGCTACCCTACCAGGCTAAGTCTTCCAGGAGGTCTCCAGGTATAATCTTTTATTTCAAGGTTAGAAATACACATTTTGCTACATAACAGCAGATCAGCAGGAACAATAATACACATTTAAAACCATAAAAACTGCCAAGGAGTTCCAGTTTACTAAAAGCTGTGATAATGTTTTTTCAATACAGTATTGGAATCTTAATTTCTACTTTATAATGTTTAGGTACATCCAAAAGAATTAGTATCTATGTAAAGAGGAGATCAAATCAATCCCACAAAATCAGTTTTCTAAAAGTTACAAACACACAGTTTTACCACAAAATCCAGAGAAACAGGAAAAAAAAATCAGGTAGCTTTCAGATATGTGAAAATCTGACATGACCGGTTTCCCAGGTATTTTCAAATAATATATCTAAATTTAGATCTCTAACATCTTCAGCCTCCGACCGAAATGTCTACATTTAAAATTCAGAAAAGCTGGAATGAAAAAGCTGCTGTACAGTTTTAAACACATTTAAAAATGAGTGACACGTTTCAACAGCTTTCAAGTTTATTGCAGCACAGAAAAGTTAAACATCTTAAAGCTGTCTGCAGTCACTTGTGTGGTAGAGAGAAGAATCCAATGGATTAAAGGCAGTCTGTCAGGTCTCTCAAGTGCTGGTTTGTACAAAGCACAGACTATTAGTGATACTTCTTTTTTAAAGCAGAAGCTAAATATTTTGCTCATTCTTACAATTAAGTTGGATAGAGTGGCATCAGGAAGATGATAAGCAAACATTTCTATCTGCTCAGGAGTAGGATGTAGGCCAGCTGCCTAAATGGAAAATAAAGGAAAAACTTCCATTAATGTTCAATATTGTTTTAAAGTTAATGCACCAGAAACAGCATATTGAAAGAAAATGCAAGAAACCAAACCCCCCTGCAGACCCTAGTTTACCTAGCACAATTAGCTGAAATTTCAGAACTTCCAATTCTTAAAAGAGCAGATTCAATACAAAAGCAACACTGCAAGTCTCCCAATGGAACGTATATCCAAAGTCACTCTGGCACAACACAACCCATTTTTATTACTAAATTGCAAACAGGCAGAAGGAAAAATAATTTGGGATCAGAATATCACAAGCCAGCTCCAGAGTCCATGTGTATAAAGTGGGTAATGCAGTTCTCACCTTGACAGAGGGCACAGCATCGCTCAGAATTTCCTTCAGCTGTGCGAGGTCATCGCGATGCATTGTGGTGACCTCCCCCTGTTTGAAGGAGGAGCCAAAACGTCCAGCCCTGCCTGCGATCTGCAGGGCCTGGGAGGTGGTAATCGAGTCTATTTCTTTCTCTCCCTTCTCATTGACAGTTGGCTTTACTATGGAGTTAAAAATTATTCTTCTTATACACCTGAAACATTTGAACAAAAACAAAGAGGAGACCTTCTTTGCAAATTACTCCCAATATGAAGAATTAAAGCTGTTGCTTTTTTATAAGCTTTTTTCTCCTCTATAAATTAGGGTATCACAGATACTACTTATGGACACAGCATAATCTAAAGGGCAGAAGAAGGCTTCTGGCTAGTTGCAGAATCACCCTCCCTGCACACATCAATCATATCCTAATTGCCTCCCAAACCATCCACCACCACCTGCCTCAGTAGTTTGTAGCAATGTGACTGCATGTCCTTCACCAATGAAACACATCTGAAACTGGGCTGCACTTCCTCTGTATTTCAGAAATGCAAGAGAGCAATAACTCTGCCAAACCTAGCACATTTGACTCCAGTTGATCCAGTAGGCCCTGTCATCCACGGCCAACTATCACACTGAATTAGGCCAAGGGAGCCATTTAGTTCTTGGAACCAGTTTTAAAACTAGAGCTTAATCAAATTGATCGTTGCTTCAAGACTGAGATATATATACTGTGCTATCTAGACACAGCAGATATTTAGATGAGTTAATCAGACTGAGGAGATAAAAAGCAACGAAATTAACGTGGACGCCACACACGAAGAAAAATAGAAGTACCATAACCTTCTACAAGTACTTACAAATTGAGTCCCATTCCAATTGCATCTGTAGCAACTAAAATTTTGCAGGGATCATCTGGATCATTGAATTTCTTTGCCTGTTCAAGCTTTGTGCCTAAAACAGAATGACAGAACACTTCACATAGCAAACTTCATACAAAATAAAGACAACGCATCACTAAGTCCAATGTCATTATAATAGGTTGAAGAAATAAAAAAAAAAATTGGTATTTGATTGATATTTGGCTGCAGATGGGGGAAAGGGGCAGGAGGGATTTAAATCGTTCCCCAGAGCTGTGGATAGACCTCATTTAATTCTATCTGAAGATCAAAATTAAGTACATATAAAGGTCTAATCCCAAGATTAAGACACTAGTCAATGAAAGCTGATTACTTTCTCTAGCTATATAGAGAAGCAAAACTAGGAAATTTGCACCGCTTTATTTTAAAATAAAGAAAGCAGTACAAGAGGGTTTTCTCCTAAGAAAAGCAGCAAGAAACAGAACACTCCCTTAACAATAAAAGCAGAAGTGCTTTACCTGGTGGCAGACTGCCATATATGACAGCACATTCTAATCCTCTGGCTTCAATCTGTCGGCTGACAGAGTAAATGTCATTCTTACTGAAACAGACAATGCAGTCCCCAGGACGGAGGTTATCCAAGGACTCTAAGGCATTATCCAGCACAGTCAGAGGAGTCAGTCTCTTGTAGTTTCGGACCTAGAATCGAAATTGTCAAAAATGACAACTTTTTAAACTCAAATTCCATCATATTGAGACTAACTAGCAATGCATCCTGTAAAGTCAGCAAACTTGAGAGCACTGTGCCCTCCTGGAAGACAGAACTGTAAAAGTCCATAAACAGCTGCTGCACCCACTGAAGGGAACTCAAACCACTTATCTTCTTTCAGGAAAACAGTATCACTATTTAAGAAGATAAAGAAAGAACTTTGCAACATCTTCACTTCGCAGATACTGAGAAACATTTTGACAAGACTTCATGCAGGCTAACTTTGAGCCCTGATACCCCTAAAAGACCCTACATTTTTTTCTGTTTTACAGCAAAGAGAACCTGATGTTCTGTTCATAGCTTCTCAGAACTACTTACTTCAACTTCCTCCCCTGTAGTGTACATGAGCTCTGTCACCAAGTCAATAGCAGCAGGTTCTCCACAAACATGGATTTCTTCTGCACAGAGGCCTGAACAAGTGAAATAAAGAGCAAAATGTTACTTGTTACTTTATATACAATAGTAGCCTTAGCTGGCTCTTAAGGTATCAAAAAATTGTATTTTGGTTGCTAAACACAAGGAAGACTGCATTTCACCTCCTTCAACGACCCAAAGCTTCACCTAAAGCCTGTTCCACAATACACTATTTCCCTAGAGCTGCTCTTGATCTCTTACCAGCAGGTAAGAGATATTGACAATTCATTAGTGTGATAATCAGAACAGCCAATACCTCACTGCACCCTCTTAGCCAAAACAAAAGGTATCCTCAGCCAATGAACAAATGGAGCAAAGCTTTGAGTATGCTTTATTTACTACTCATGTTTTACTAACTCCCAACCCATAGCAGAACTGAGGAGCTTTGTTTTCTGCATGAATTCACCTCTAATTCAGTCAGAACAGAAAAGGGAAAAACAGGAAGTAAAGGAAGTGTGACAAATCTGTTGAACTTAAAATCCGAAGCCACAAAAGGAAGGGTCAAGAGGGAATCAGACTCCAAACTTCTGTTCCAAATACAACAAAAAATTTTTCAAAAATTCCTGTAGAAAAATTCTAAAATTATCAAAATAAGCATTCTTCTAAAACCATAACAGATTGATGCAGCTCTATAAATGAGTCATTTGAAATTAACACTGTAAAATATTTAAAGTTACCATTATTTAACAGAATCTCTACAAAGGCAGTATCTTGAAAACTGATGTTGTATTAATTGAATGGAAAAACATACTTCTTGGCAATAGTCAATGTACAAGAACAGGACAATGTAGTAAACTCCCTATTATCCAAGGAAGGAAAAATAAAAAAAGCATCTGAACAAAATTTTAAAAACCCATTTGTCAAGTAAAACACGACAGGTAGCTTCCTGTCATGCAGACAAATCCTTTGAGGCAGAGTATCTCTCTAACTTGCTGTGAGAAGACATGAAGGAGAAATACTTTTATCTTGCATCACGTATTATAACCACTAACGACTATACTGACTGCTAAGCCTGAATCTTATGTAATTAAGACAATTCATTGCCAACACAAACAAGCTTACCTAGAAGGGCTCTTGTCCAAGCCCAGCCTCTGGCAGGATCTCTGATCATCTGAATTTCATCAATCACAGCAACTTCATCTTAAAACAAAAAAAAAAGAAAAATATGACACACCAAGGAAGAGCATCTAGAACAGCAATACAAGATACAAAGGAACTGAAGAACTCAAAAGTTTCCTTAACAATGTTGCTCAAACAAAGCTAATCCTCTATCACCAAAAAGCTATTCTGAGATGATCCAGGTTTCTTGAACTGCTCTATCACAGTTCAGGAATTGTTCAAGTAAGAGTGAAAAAGAAGAGCTCAGCTACTTTTGAGTCCAAGCAATAACACACACAAGGATCCCACAGACAGGACAGAAACAATGATGTGAACTTACAAGGTGTATTAGTGCTGCACATTTCAATGGTACAAGCAACATGAGGTGCCTGTCTGGCATCTTCATTGGCAAACACACGCTCTTCTCCTGTCACCAGGTCACATGGCACATTCTAAAGGCATTCAGAAATCTTAGGTTAGGTTTCTGGAACATAAAAGAATCCCCTTTCCAAAGGGGACAAAACCAGTTTCCTACAGTAGTTTCCAGGACAGTGTAATGGAAGCTATCCAGGAAATAACTAGTCAGCCTTGAGAGACTTGTGTCTTGTGTTTAAGTCCTATCAGGGTGGAGGTTTAACGAAGAGGCGGTATCTGAAATTAGATGCCTTCCTCTACTCCTGCAGGAGGTTACATCTTCCCCTGAGCATATCACAGCTGTCACATCTGCCACAAAAGAACTGTTAGGAGAGTACAAGGGACTCACAGCAAGACCCAGCAGTGAGGAAACCTGTCAGGCTCCAGCCTGCTCCAGCTCCTTTGGCAATTACCCAGGTTCCAGCCTCACCTGCTGCCTTGTACTCACACAGCAAGAGCTCATGAGGATCAGCTGTGAGAGACAGCTGAGGCCACCACCCTGCCAGCCCTACACTCCTTGCTGCTGATGGCTGCTCCATCCATACCTTCATCCCTCTCGGGTTTCTGTGTGGTTTTGTTCTTGCTGAGAATGCAAGTCTTTTTGTCCAGCACTGAGATTGAAGAAAAGACCGAGAGCCGTCTCCTCTGCTTTTTCAAGGTTGTTTATTTTCTCTTATCTATACAATTTCTTCTCTGACCCACAGAGATCTGTTCAGCAGGTCAGCTCACGGGGCATAACACCGCCCCGAAGGTGACAAACATCTTTATACTAAAAGTTACATATATCTTGTTTATGAAAGATTCCCAATACCTATCTCTTATGTTAGGAAGTCAGGCTGTACTCTAAACCAACCAAAGATGCCCACGCCACAGCAGAAGATGGAGAAGGTGAAGAAGAAAGAAGAAATCCCAAAGCCATGTGGAGACTCCATTTTGTGTTTTCTGCTTATCAACCTAGAAATTATGTCAATCTGTTTTTCACCCTGTGACTAACTATCACCCTACTTAAACTCTTGTGGTTTGTAAATCCTCACACAGAGGTGGTAATTTCTCCCAGGGGCTAAAAATCAAAGGTACAGGAGTTTTTGACTCCTTGCCAAGGTTTCACAGCCCCCTGTCTGGGTCTGGAATCATCCAGGACAGTCAGAGGAGTGTTCTGGACTCTGACACAGCCCTGCTGGAACCCCTATTTAAGCCTCAAGAGCCTAAAGATGATCCAGGAGTCAACAACTGAAAAGTTCTCACAATAAATGCATGGGAGAAAAGTTCAGGAACCACTGAGGAACCAAGGAACATCACTGCATGGTACCCACAGTCACTCTGTGAATACATGTGGTACATTACAGCTATCTCCTAGGACAAGCCAATCTTTCTGATGCGTAGCTTAGACAGAGTGATAATAGGAGTATTTGTAAAAATTCTACATCAAAAAAAGAGAAATTACAACATCACTATTGTACACACATACACCGTGCTGTGTTAACATGTGATACGTGGTTGCAGAGCTTCAGAACTGGTCTGGTTCTCTGCAGATGGAAACGCACTGGTGAAGAGCCTCCATAAACATGTCAGAAGAAATATAAAATGCTGATGAGAATTTCCTCTAGGGACATGATATACAGCACTGCTCTTCAACACATCTGAATCTGCAGAATTTTTCAAGGATAGTGAAGTGAAATTTATTTATAGATTGAAGCAGAAGGTTGAGGAGAGTTAAGCAAGGGTAATTTTTTGTGTACAAACTAACAATAAAGGTCATGGGCAAAAGAAGGCATGGCCCCAATACTGAAAAATCTTATAGTAGAATCTGGCTAACCCAGGAAGCAACAAATTCCAGGAGAACAAGAGGCAGGTTACAGGGATGATTGCACAGCACTGCTCCACTTGAGGAAATGATATTCCATTCTGCTCCTAAAGCAGAAACACACAACTTCACAAGTGTGTTCTTGTGATTTCACAAGAGCTGGCACCACTGAAAAGCAAAGGCACCTGCTCAAGTACAGGGCTCCAGGGACCAGCTGGGGCCACTACAGGACTTGACAGACATGCATTCATGAAACTGTTCCAGTACTAAGGATGTTGGTAAGTAAAATGACATACTGACAGCATCATTACTCTTTTGGAAGATCTCATGAGCCAGAAGTTTCAGCGGACCACAGTATATTCCAGATTTGGCTGCCAAAAATCTCTGGATAGCATGGTAAGTTTTTCCACTGTTTGTAGGACCAGCATGGAATATTATCTTTCTCTGAATAGCTCTGGCATCTGGATACCTAAAGCAAAGACAAAAAAAAGCAGATCTGTTGAATATTTATCTGGAGACTGAATCATGAGAAACTGGAAATTAGTTTAAAATTTAAGCATTCATTTAATAATAATTTTAATGGGTGTTGAAAGCAGAAATATCAAGTTCTTAGAAACCACATAAAGAGGTCACTGCATCTTACATATTGATCTTCAAAATCATACAATGCTTTCAAAGATTCAGAGTGAAATTCACGCACTGAGTTCAAAATAACTCTCATTATTCCTGCAATTCTCTCTCCTTGAGCTTATTAATATTTTAATGTTTTGATGTGCTATCTCCCAAACATATTGTTAGTAAACATCTTCCTGGAAAAGCCACACCAACTCAGTGACTTTCATAGCTGACATAATCTTATTTTCTTTTTAATTCATTGTGATGTGTCTTGTAAATAATACAAGAGTTCCTCACACAAATTATTGTAAAAACAGAGAACTGGAACTGAAAATGTTGCATAATTATATTTAAGTCTAGAGATTAAGAAATTCTATACCACTAAGAAAAGCAAAGAGGGCAGCCACTTGAGCACACTGACCAGTTGGGCGGCAGCCTCAGATCGCTGATCTTGCGCAGATCATCCATGCAGTCCAGCATGGGAAAGATCTGCTTTGCGTGCCTCAGGAAAAATGGAAACAGATCATCCACGTGACCTAGAAGAACAAATCCTTTTCAGAAAGTTTGTGTGCTTGTCTGAGCGTTCTACCTTCATAAGCATCTTTGGAAAAAAATTTTCTACTACTTTCACCCTGCACTTATGTAATCCTTTTAACTTCTGGCCTCTCCACAAAGTTCAACATATTTCCAGTGGCCGAAAGGGAAAAACTCCACAAGTACATGGACTCCATTTTAGCAAGAGGAATACAAACACAAGACATACGAAAATGCATCTCATTCAGGTAATTCAACCTCTGCTCAGCCTATCACCTAGAGAACTTCTAAGCAAAAATGATAGAAACTATGGAAAAGCTGGATGGAAGAGCTTTTCTGTCCTAAGAAGATTTGAGCCTTCTTCCTACAATTCCATGAGGGAGAGGGAGAGGGGGAGATGGGGAGAGGGCGAGAGGGGAGAGGGGCGAGGGGCGAGGGGAGAGGGAGAGGGGAGAGGGGGAGAGGGGAGAGGGGACGAGGGTGAGAGGGGAAGGGGGGGAGAGGGGAGGAGGGGAGAGAGGGGAGAGGGGAGGAGAGGGGAGAGGGGCGAGTGGGAGCGGGGTGAAGGAGGGGAGAGTTTTAAGTGCTTTTATTTCAAAAAAACAGAGAAGAAAAACAGATTTGCAGCGTCCTAAGGTACTGAGACTTAGGATGTGGTTCATTATTCTAAGTTTCCAATCGCTAGGAGAGGGAAAAATGAACCTACTAAAACTCAAATCAGAAGAGAAAGTTCATTTCTTCTTAATGTTTGCAGAATAGAATCCGTGGGACCCTTAAAGGTCTCACTTCAGGGTCCACCTTAATGTCCAGCTCTTAAGAATTTCAAAAGCACTATCTTCATCTAAAAAACTGGCTATAGAACATACAAACACAAAAAGACCAAAAAGCAGTGGTTTGGGGTTTTTGGGGGGTGTTTTTGTGGAGAGGGGATGTTCAATTTTGGAGGAGGTTCAAATAGAGAATGTTATTAAATGCAAGAAAAATTATGGTGGAAAATTTTTTATACACTCTCTTATATTTAATTATCATCTACTGGACAAGCAAAAATCTCAAAGTAAAATAAAAAATCACGTCGTTCTGTATATGAGTTATAAGGAATAATGTCATATATAACCAAGATCAGGAGTGGAATGAGAGAAGCTGTGGAAAAATTTAGCACAAGAAATATTAGACAGTTTCATAAGATGCCATACATTTAAAATTCCTAACAATTACATTTTTTATAAGACCAGCAAACATGGGCACCGCAACCTTTAAAATCCCCCATCATCGTTTTTAAAAAACACTGTGCTAGCTAAACCCTGGAGAAAGTGACTCTTGATGTTACCAGCGGACTCACCTCTCAGTTAAGTGCTGTAATACACACAGCGAGAGCATAGCAGGCAAACACACCTCGGTGAGTGCAAAGGGAAACAACAGCACTGTCACCCAAGCTGTCCATCTGTTGGTCTGCCTAGGTCTGTCCTGATCGCTCCATAAAAAAAAAATGCCACCAGCCGGAGAAAGTTCTCCAAGTGCACCTAGTGACGGCTGGGATTTTTTAAAAGAGAGGAATCACAGACCGCACACCGGTTTTATTTCAGCCCAGTGAACAGATGACTGTACAACAACAAGCTGCCTCTTGCTAAACACCATCCAACGTTCAATTTGCCACTCGGCAAGATTTAGAACAAAAATTCCTACAATGGGACAACCAGGATGTTTCGTATAGGAAGAAAGGGATTTTTTTAATCTCTATGACAGCATAGTTAGGGGGTTCACATGTACCTAGGTAAGTAGACACGGGCAAACAAGGGGTGACAATGACCAGGTATTTTACAAGCATTCCAGATACTTGCCTGCACCACAGCATATATCGTTGGAATCATATGACAAACAGGCACTCCGAACTGGAGTCCATTATATAAGTTCCTAAAGCTTATAAATGCCTGGTGAAAGAGGCGAGCTGCAGTGGAAAAAAAAAAAAAAAAAAAAAAAGGAACAAAATGAATGTGACCAGGATCAGAAAAAATCTCATTTTGCAAAAACCCCAATAAAAAAAAAACTGAAGAGTCATTAAAAACTTAATATCTATTGTTATTTATATCTTGATAATGTAATAACGTAAACATAAAGTGTATTCTGAACTAAGTGGCAGAGACAACAAACATTCAAGATAGCAGTCTTGTGATAAAAAAAAAATACTCGATACAATATTTAACTTTAAGCAGATTTCACAATTAAATATTAAAACTTCAAAACTCTCATTCCATAGTCCCACGTTTCTGCTCATTCGTCTTTGAATTTCGTCTTTTGTTGAACTGTTTAAGTTTTTAGGGGAATGCACTGTAGAGAAACACGAATAACTTTTTTTTCGCCTTCCTCAAATTAAATCACGTTCTCTTGCCCTGGGACCGATTCTAGTCCTCCTATGGAGACCGAGAGGGAGGGAATCTTTTCCACACTGAAGAGACTCAAATGAACTCTCCAATCAACAACAAATCAATGAGGAGATAGGCGCATGTCGGAAGGACAACCTAACTGCAGAAGAGGAAGAACTGCCATGAAGTCCCCCAGTGCCAGCATCTCCCCTGGACTTGACAGCACACCATAAAGATGGGACACATGCAGTAAAAAAGTCAAGGGAAAACCTAATTAATGTTGGGGGTGGGTTTTGTTTGATTATTTATCAGCATCTGGCAGCGAGGCTTTATATGAAAAGCAAATCTGCTTGAAGTACTTGTGGACAGCTTTTAATCACATGCCCTGAGTTAAATTCTTTCCTCCAGACACTCTTCAGAAGATGGTAAACCAGGACTACAGTAGTTTCTTTTCTAGGTGAAATAAAAGGAAGGAAGAAAACACCCCGTTGTCTTAATATAGATCCAAAATTACTCCGTTCTTTGAATAAACATCTTATAAACCTTCTGGTAACACTATTGCCTAACATATAAGGCAAGTTGCAACAAAATTGGTATTTACTCAGTACTGATGATTTTAGTCATAAATGCTAGCTAAATGACCAGGCAGAAAGATGTGTCCCGTCCATCCCAGCATGTTGGAAGTCACAAAAAATCTAGCAGGTTTCAGGACCACCTATGTATGAGTTACTTATTCTTAAAATAAGTCTATTGACCCTGCATTAGAAAATGCTAGGAGTGATAAATGTAGCAATCCTGGTGCCAGACAAGTCCAGGACACACATGTCCTGTCCAAAGTCGCTCGACCTCAACTCACTCTGTAACTGGTCTGACATGAACATGGAAAGTGCCCAGGGATCAACCTTTTAATTTATGAAAGATGAAAAAAAAAAAGCCGTAACAGAGCCAGTCCCTTGGCACCAATGAAAATCACCAGCTGCGGAATTATGGCCAATTTAAA
The DNA here is from genome assembly GCA_018697195.1 of Certhia americana. Taxonomy (NCBI): domain Eukaryota; kingdom Metazoa; phylum Chordata; class Aves; order Passeriformes; family Certhiidae; genus Certhia; species Certhia americana. The sequence continues at coordinate 33,918,354 of CM031862.1, forward strand.
TGCACATCCAACTCATGCCACAGCCGAAAGGAGTCTCTCAAGGGATAAATCATGCTCGAAACGTTCCCAAAAGCAACAACAAGCAGAAGCAAGGCCACCGGGCAGGATTAATTTCATTAGGAAGGCATCTGCACTCATGTTTAAGTGCCCCGCAATGCAACGGACAGAATGGAAGTCAGGGCAGATAAGCAAAGCCACCAGGCTCGATGCTTCTCCAGAGGGGTCCTAGCGCTTAGCAATGAAACACTAATCAGCACGCAGCTAAAATCCCAGCACCTTGCCTTCACTACAAGTTAAACGGTCAATGCAAAAAATGTTCTATCAACGCACATGCATCCGGGACCACACTGCCCAAAAGCCACGGTCATTGATCCTTCCCAAAACACAAACCACTAAGGTAAATCTAAATAAATTCAAGCGGGCAATTGCAGCCCATGTGAGCGTATCAATGCACATAACATAGGGCATCTGGTCCTGTTCATATCACCAAACTTTTTACCACTCACTCCGTTTGGAGACTTTCCCTTTGTCACCGTTCTCGATTCTAGAACTGGTTTTAGCCATTACTCCTCAGATACTCTGACTTCTACTCGGCAGCATTTTAAGGTCTCTGAAAAGACAGCCCAACAGCAGCCAACGATCCGAAATATGCAGTTAGTCTCCAATGTATCAGATTATTTACTGTTGCAGGAAACTAGAATTCGAGTCATCCCTGTCTCTCTGATGACAACAATCCACGGCATTACAGTAGGCTGTTATGCTACCACTGAGCAGCTGAGGCTTATTGTAGAATTTACTCCCAAAAGATATTAGCGTCCCATTGTCCACTCCAAGCAACCTGTGCATATAAATCCGCCCCTGTTCAGAATCCCCGGTTATTTCCTGTGATTGATGCAATACCTGGTCTTTATCTGACTGTTCTTGCATTCCCACAGGTGAAGCACCGCCCCACGGTTGACAATGAAGACACTGCCTCTCAATGACCATCTGGAACTCAGAAGAAAGGCGACCAAAAATGAAGCATTCCTCGCACTCCAGGGTTACACCTTCATATGACATTGGGAAACAGCAAGCAGTGAATTAAATTCCAGGTACGTAAGAAGTTTCTCCACAAAAAATGGTCGGCATAAACTAAGCTCTAAAAAGAACCTTTAGTCTTCACTAACTGATTTGACTCTGTAAACTACAATTGCTTCTACATCTTGGCAACGAGAAGAGCTGACAAGCGGATTCAAACTGGACAGTTAAGCTCATTACCATAGTTTCTTCACCGCTGGTAATCGAAAGCTCATAAATACACATTCTTTCTTATTGATCTAGTTCGTATTGGCCAGCAGAATCTGACCAAGATCTCTATTTTCAAAATATAGAAAAACCCCAGATGCATTATAATGGTGTGGTGAACCTGAAACGGGAGAAGCGGACAGGGAAAGGCGAGTGATTCATTTTTTTAGAGATGGTACATGTCACAAGGAAGAGTCTTGTCCAGTCTTTTAGACTATTTTGGTTAAAATAGCATATCCTTGTTTAACAAACATTACTGTTTTTTTCAAAATTGTTGTAGCACCAAAGAGAGCCACTGTAGAGGCCAATAAAACAGATGGCACCACACAGGTAACTGGCTGCTATTCCTGCCCGCTCACATGGAATAAATAGGCGGTCTGAAGCACATTGTAAATTTTCACCTGTGCGAGACATCTAATTTAGCCTTCGTTCTCTCTCATACAACTTAGCCAAAAAGGAAACAGAACACTACTACTATTTTTCCAGAGATTTACGTTGTAGTTTTGAAGATATCCAACATAACTGCTTCTCTGATAAATGAGATAACAGGATGAACAGTAAGAAGCATCATTCATCTTGATTAGACCTGGGATGCACAATTAATATAAAAGACAGTTATGACCAACACAGATGTTTGCATTACAGTGTTCAGGATTCATAATATGACTAGCCTGTTTTTTTTTAGCTTTTAGGCAGAATCCACCAGTTCTGAACAATTAAATCATTTACCCATGTCCTGTACTTGGAGTTAATACTAGAATATCTCATCAGAACGCTTAATAGAGAAGATATGAAGAAGATTTCCCTTTGAACCCTTATTGCTTTCAGATCAGAACATCAGAAGATTCAGGCACATCTCGTCTTTCCTTAGCAATCTTTAAAGACCTGGAGTGATTAGTATAAAATTAGATAACATAGATCATTACAGAAACTCCGGGTTGGAAGGGACCATTCGTGCCAGCTCCATGCAAGGGCCAGGGAACCTTCCACTAGACCAGGTTTCTCAGAGTCACATACAACCTGGGTTTGCACATTGCAGGATGGGGCAGCCACAGATGTTTCTGGGAATTCTGGGCCAGGGCCTCAACAACCTCACCCAGGGAAGAATCTTTTTCCTAATACCAAATCTACACCTGCATTGTCATGTGAAGCCACACCCCTTGTCTTTCACCTATCCAATTTGATTAGTCACATTCAACACAAAACACTCTTTCTGTCGTAACACCATATTTGAGGAAACTGCCTTAAGTTCAGATACCTTTATGGTTCTGGATGCCACAGACGCATCTGGCTGCCAAGCACCTTTACATGACAAAAATCAGAGAATGGAGGAAGCAAGCCCGCAGTTGTGGTTTCCTCCAACAGGGCAGCCATAACAGCGTCCCTGCTAGTTGATCACCGCATATTCTGAGCTGGAAGGCACTGCACACGTGCAGTCCACGAATCCCGCACATGCAGGCGTCATCTCACC
>CM031862.1:33924356-33968190 GCA_018697195.1 Certhia americana
AAACACAGGCACTGTCACAAAGCTGTCCCTAAAGCCCCAGCCCGGAGAAAGTTTCTCCAAGTGACCCCTATTGACGGCTGGATTTTTAAAAGGGATACACAGAACAGCCCGGTTTATTTCCACAGCAGCCATGACAGATGCTGTAACAACAAACAAGCTGCTCCTTGCTAACACATCACAGCTTTCATTTCCACTTCAGGACGATTTAAGACAAACATTCCCTACAATGGGGCACAGATGTTTCAGATAGGAAGAAGGATTTTTAAATCTCTCTGACACAGAGTAGGGGTTTCTACATGTACCTAGTTAGTATACAGGCCAAAACCAAGTGAAAATGCACATTTATTTTACAAGCATTCCGATACTTCCTCCCACAGTCATATATCTGTTGAGAACTCTGCAAATCAGCACTCACGAGCACTGAATTCCATTTATATCTTCCTAAAGTCTTATCAATGCTTTGGTGAAAGAGGCGAGCTGCAGGAAAAAAAAAAAAAAAAAAAAGGAACAAAATTAATTTGGCCCAGGATCAGAAAAATCTATTTGCAAACACACCCAATAAAAAACTGAAGCATCTCTTAAAAACTTATTATCTTAATGTTATTAGTATCTTGATAATATTAAAAGAAAAATAAAGTTTATTTTTGAACTAGTGGGCAGAGACACAAACATAAAGAAAGCAGTCTTTGATAAAAAAAAAAAATCACATCTATACAATAGTTGAATTAAAAGCAGATTTCACATTAAAATATTATCAACTCAACATCTCCTTACCATCTAGTCCATTTTCTGCTCCTAGTAGTCTTTGAATTTCTTTTCTTTTTGTAGAACTTGTTTAAAAGTTTTTAGGACTTCACCGTAGAAAAGATAACTTTTTTTAGCTTCCTCAAATTAAATCACGTTCTCTTGCCCCTGGACCGATTCTAGTCTTCCTCTGGAGAGAGGGAATCTTTCCACACTGAAGAACTCCAAATGGAACTCTCCTAAATCAAACACAATCCAATGAGTGAGTTCAGGGCTATTGTGGAGGACAACCTTCAACTGCAGGCCAGAGGAAGAACTGCCATGAAGTCCAGTGCAGCCATCTCCCCTGGCACTTGACAGTCAAACCATAAAGATGGGAAACATTCAGCTAACAGTCAAGGAACAAACTAATTTGGTTTGGGGTGGTTTTGTTTGCTTTTATCAGCACCTGTCAGGAGGCTTTTTAATATGAAAAGCAAATCTGGCTTGAAGTACTTGGTGCACTTTTAATCAACATCCTAGGGTACATTCTTTCCTCCCAAGACACGCTTCAAGCAAGATCAGGTAAACCAGACACAGTAAGTCCTTCTTTTCTCAGGTGAAATAAAAGGAAGGAAGAAAAACCCGATTTCTTCATATAGATCCCAAATTACTCAGCTTTCCTTTGAATAACATCTGCTTATAAACTTATTGGTAACTCTTTCCCTCCCCTATAATGCAGTTGCAACAAATTGTATGTACTCAAGTACATGCTGATTTTAGTTCATTAAATGCTAGCTAAATGACAGTGCAGAAGATGTGTCCCCTTTCCATCTACAGCAGGTTGGAAATTCACAAAATTCTAGCAAGTTTTCAGGCACACCTATTCATGAAGCTTACATTATTCTAAAACTCCAAGTCTATGACCCCTGCATATAAAAGGCTAGGAGTGATAATATGTACCCACTCCCTGGTGCCAGCACATTCCCTGACACAACACTGTCCCTGTCAAGCCTGCTCTCTCACTCCCAATCTGTAACTGTCTGACATGACATGGAAAGCTGCCCATGGGATCAACCTTAATTTATGGAAAGATGAAAAAAAAAAAGCTGTAACAGGACGTTCACTTGGGCCCAATGAAAATCACCAGCTGACCAGGAATATGGCAAATTTAAATGCACATCCCACACCTCATGCACAGCTACAGAGTCCTCTCAAGGATTAACTCATGCTCTGAAACGTTCCCAAAAGCAACAAAGAAGCAAGGCCACCGGCAGGATTACATTTCCTAGGAAAGACATCTGCACTAGGTTTAAGGGCCCCGAAATCAAAGACAGACTGGGAAGTCAGGCAGGATAAGCAAGCACAGGGCTCGATGTCGTCCTCAGAGTGTCCCACCCTAGCACTCAGCAATGAACACATCATCAAGCCACGCAGCTAAACTCACCGCACCTTGGCCTCACTACAAGATTAAAGGTCAATGCCAAAACATGGTTTCTATCCAGGCAACATGCATCGGGAACCACACTGCCGCCACAAGCAAGTCAATGATCCTTCCCAAAGCACAACACTAAGGTAAATCTAAATAAATCAAAGCTGGCCAAAAAATTGCAGCCATGTGAGCTTCTCCAACTGCACAACACACTCATGGCATCTGTGTCCTGTCTCAAATTCACCACCCTTTTTACCACTTACAGCTCCTGTTTGGGATTTCCCTTTGTTTCACCGTTTCTCTCATTCTAGACCTGTGTTTTAGCCCTTACTCCTCGATTACCTGACTTCTCACATCGGCAGCATTTTTAAGTTTCTCTGTAAAGAACAGCCCAACAGCAGCAAGATCAGAATACATGCAGTTTATTCTCCAATGTAATCAGTTCATTTAGCATGTTTGCAGAAGACTTTCGAGTCATTTCCCTGTATCTCTGATGACAACAATCCACTGCAGTCTACATAGGCTGTATGCTAGCCCACTGGAGCAGCTGAAGTGCTTTAATTTTAGAATTTCTGTCTCCCAACCTATTAGAGTCCCCATTGTCCACTCCAAGCCCTGTGCATCTCAACTAAGCCCCCTGTTTCAGGCATCCCCTGTTTTCCTGCCATGTGAAATTTGCTGGCCATACCGGTCCTTTTCTGACTGGCACTTCCCACAGGTGAGCACAGCCCCACGGTCCTGACCCATGAAGAAACTGACTCTCAATGACATCTGAACACAGAGACACAGGCACCAAACAACCTGAAAGGGCTTCATCAGCACCTCAAGGGGTACCTTCCTATGAAGTGTGGTAACAGAAGCAGTGAATTAATTCCATGTCTGTAAGAAGTTTCTACAAAACTGGCCTTTACAAAGTAAGCTTCTAAAAAAACCTTAGTCTTCCTAACAGTATTTGACTACTGTGTAAACGACAATTGCTCCATCACTTGGGCAAGTAACGATCTGACAAGAGGATTCACACTGATTCAAGCTCACTACCAAGTTTCTTCACAAGCTGTAATCAGAAAAAAAAAACAAAGCTCATAAATACATCTTTCATTATTGAGTCTAGTCAGTACTTGGCAGCATGAATCTGACAAAAGTATCTTCATTTAGAAATATAAAAAAACCCCAGATGATATACTTTGTGTGGAATCAGAACCTGAAGGGAGAATCGAAGGAAGACTATTTATTTTGCATTTTTTAGAGATGGCTACATGTCAATGAAGGTCTTGTCCAGTCCTTTTCTAACCATTATTTGTTTCAATAATAGCATACTTTTAAAATACATTACTTGTTTTTTCAAAATATGTTGACAGAAACAGATAGCCCTAGAGCCCAATAAAACAGGATGAGCACCATACAACAGGTCACCTGGCTGCTATTTCTGCCCAGTCTCACTGAATAACATCAGGCTGTCTGAAGCAGTAAATTTTCACCTGTGCGAGCCCAGGAGACCCCCCAAATTTTAAATTGTAGCCCTATCCTGTTCTCTCTCAACAACTTAGCAAAGGCAAACCAAACCTACACTTATTTTTTTCCCAAGTATTTTAGTTGTAGTTTTGAAGATATCCAACATAAACTGCTTCTCTAATAAATGAGATAACAGTGAATGAAAAGTAAGAAGCCATCATTCATCATTGATTGGCACCTTGAGGAATGCACAATTCATATAAAAGACAAGTCTGACAACACAGATTTTTCATTACAGCTGTTCACGATTCATCTCCTGACTAGATTTTTTTTTTTTTTAGCTTTTTGAGGCCAGATACCACAGTTTCTGAACAATTAAATCATTTAGCCCTGCGCCCTGTACTCTGGAGTTCAGATACATAATATTCTCATCAGAACGCTTAATTAGAGAGAATATGCAGATTTCCTTTGCACCCTTATTTTTTTTTTTTGGGGTCTTTTCAATCAGTAAACAGCATAAGAATCAGGAACTCGTCTCTTACTTAGGCAAATCTTTAAAGACCATGGAGTGATTAGATCACTTATGATCACCTAAGAATCATAAGACTGCCTGGTGGATGGACCATCTCGTTCCGTCCCTGCCGAATGGCAGGGACCCTCCACTATACAGGTTACTCAGAGTCCCATCCAACCTGGGTTTGACACTTGCAGGGATGGGCAAGCCACAGATTTTCTGTCAATCTGGGCCAGTGCCTCAACAAACCTCACAGGGAAGAATTTTTTCCTGACATACCAAATCTACACCTGCCCTCTGTCCATTTGAAGCCCAACAGCCCTTTTCTTTTCACCTCATCCACTTTCGATCTAGGCACATTCACACACAAACCATCTCTTTTCTGTTGTAACACCAATATTTGAGGAAACTATGTCCTTTTAGTCAGATACCTTTTATGTTCTAGGATGCACAAACTGCAGTTTGGCTGCAAGCCCCTTTTACCCTGACCAAAATCATAGAATGGAAGGAAGCACGCAGCAGTGTGTGTCCGCCACACAGGGCATGCCTACTGCCCTGATAGTTGATCAACAGCATATTCTGAAAAAAAGCTGGAAGGCACTGCACGTTGCAGTCCCACGAATCGCCAGCACTGCCAGGCGTCATCTCACCCCCAACACCTTTATCCCACTTCTCCTCCACGTCACAGTTGCTACTGGGCAGACAACCTGCAAGGGAAGGACCACCTTTGCGCCCTGCTCTTACAGGAGAGAGTCCTTTCTGACCCCATGGAAAGGACACAAGAGCGCAGGGCCAGTTCCCTCAGCAGGGTGACAGAACATTAAGCAGGAAAAGAACCTCTACGATCATGGAGTCCAACCTATGAAGAGCACCACCTTGTGTACCAGAGCAGAGCACTGGGGGGGGGGGAAAAGGCGCACATGCATTCTGCCCTTAAACACCTCCAAGATGGTGACCCCCACTGCTCACAGGGCAGGCCCCTTCCAATGTTTCATCGCTTTTCCTGTTAAGAAATTCCTCCTCCATGTCCAACCTAAAGTTTCTCTGGCACAGCTTGTGGCCGTTTCCAGTCTTGTTCCCCTTCTGTTCCCTGGGAGCAGAGGCTGACCCCATCTTGCTGCAGCCTCCTGTCAGGGAGCTTGGAAGAGGCGAGGGGGTGTTTCCTTGAGGCGTCCTCTTCCTCCGGCCGAGCCCCATCACTCCCCCAGCCGCTCCTCAGCAGATCTTTGCTCCATCGCCTCAACGTCCTTCCTGAACGGCTCGCCAAGTGGGCCCTCACCAGCTCCAGTGCCGTGCGGCACAGGTCGGCCGAGCCCCCCCCGTCCCCGTCAGGGTCTCCGCCCCGCGCTCACTCCTTGTCGAGGGGCCGCGTGAGCTCGGCGCCCACGTCTTCTCGGCCGCGCCGCGTGGCCGGGGCTTCAGCGGCTACGGGCAACGAAGAGCGAGGTGTCGGGGGCGCGGAGGCGCCTCCGCCGTCGCCGGGAGGGGCCGATGCGTGACGATGAGGAGGAGGAGAGGCTGAGGAGGCGGCGGGGCGGGCGCGGGGAGCGGCGGCAGCGGCGCCATGGCGGATCGCGAGCCCCCGCGCGCGCCGGGAGCCCGCCGCAGCTCGGCCACGGCGCACCGACTCAATATCCGCGGACAGGGCTGCGGCGCGCGCCCATCGCGTCATCGCGCCCGCGCCCGCCCCGCCCACCCCGCCGCGCGCGTTGCGCGGCAACAAGCCCCCCCACAGCCCAAACCCAAACCCCCCCCCCCTTCCCTCAGGGAGCGCATCGCCCCTCACACACAGACCATGCGGGTTTTTAGTGAGAATGCAGCGGTTTAATTAAAAGTCAAATAGCAGCGTTGGAGGCAGCAAAATAGGATGGGTTTCCTTCCCCCCCCTCCCCTTCCCCCCGGCTCTTTTTATCCCAGTGTTTGCACAATCTGAGGCTGGTTAATACAATCAAGTTTTTCAAAAGTCATTGTTCCCCAGGTTTAGGACATCAAGTGACCATGAAAATATTTTGCTTTTTTTTTTTTTTTTTTTTTTTTAACTTTATTCTTTTAAGTTTCTGAACAGGCACTTACATGAGGGAGTTGGATTTGCTCTCAGCCGAAGACATCCACGTTAGGAGTATCCTAGCGTAAAGTACACAGAGTCTTTGCTTTATCAAAGTGCCGCAGTAATAAAACAGTTCTTACAGAAATGTAATTTGATTATTTACTTACTCATAAAGTAAGGTTACCAATGACACTTGCACCGGAGTTGAGGAGCCTTGGTTTAAAGGCGAAGTGAACGACAAGTGCAAGTTGCCTTCCTCACAGCAGGCTTCGATTTGTGCCCAAGCACAGGTCTGGTAACAGACCCCACACGCCGTGGTGAACAGATGAACACTAACTCCTTTAAGCTACTTTAAACACTAAATGCCTACGAGATGATGATAAAGACAAACAATCTGCTATGCCAGACAAGCTTCTAAGTTTAAAGGCTTGCCCGAGTTCAAATACCTTTGCAGAAGACCACAAAAATTGCATGCCCTCTAACAGGCCCAAAGGGATGTCCTTTGAGGACATTTTGCCTCTCCTGTCAGGACAGTTACAGAGACTGACCATGAAGACAGAGGAATCATGAAGCCAGGAGGAAACACAGTTTAACATATTTGCAAAATAATCAATGTTTACCAGCATTTAACTTCATCAATAAGATAACTATCTTCAAATACTTAACCCGCTCACCGCCTGAAGGTGAACTCACGACATCCCTACAGTCACTAATTCCTGGGTAAGGAGCCCCCAAAAGTTAGGAGCAGCTCATGTGAGAGGCCTGGAGAAGTTTGACAGAGAAGTGGGGGAGAGAGGGCAAAGATGTTTTCCAAAATTCTTTGTTACTGACAGACGTAAAGCCTCTTAAAACCGCTGGGGAGGTGTCTGAGGGCTCCAATCACAGTGTGTGTACATGCAGCTTCAGTCAAACCCTGCCTAACGTAGTAATTCAGAGATTTTAGGACAAATGCACCATAAACCTTGATTTTTAGTGTGATTTAGTCAATTGTGTCTTAATGCAGTTTCAAAACAAAACAAAGCAAATAAGCAACATTGGAAACAAACATGCAATAAACAACATAAGAGATGGGAAATGCTTTAGTCTATACTGTAGAGGTGAGCAGCAAAAATCAAATATACCAGCCTACCATGCATGGAAATAACTAGATTTAAGCTTTTGCATACCCAAGTGCATATAACATTATCAAATAAAAGTAAATGTGCAGTATAAAATAGTAGCTTAAGAAAGTTCCAGTGTTTGAGAAAGCACTTTATTTTAAATGTATATACATACTTGAATGTTTAACTGAAGAACACTTTAGTAGTATGGTAAACGCAGCACTGCAAGATGAAGGAAGACAGTTGTAATGGGAATTCTGGCCTTCTTTTCCCACAGGCTGCTGCCATCTTTAACCTGCTGAAGCACTGCAAAGTTTTTCACCTTAGACCAGTTCACATTTCAGGTTGCTCAGCAGATGCTTGTGACTCTGGAGATTCAAATCGCTGGTGGAAATTTGTCCGTTGTTTCCTCAGCTTCTCAGGAGCTTTTCTCCATAAAATTATTTCCTATTTGAGGAAGAAAACATTCTTGAAACCAACAACTACCATTAAGGCAACTGCATCAAGTACCTTAAACTCCTGATAAACTAAAATTTTTGGAAAAATAAAAAAGATAACCAAACACAAGAGCCCACAGAAAAAAATGCATCCCCACTACTTATCAGTGCACTTCATGTAAAAGTAACAGAAAGACACCACCATTAAGTTTACATATTTAGTTACTGCTTGAATACTTGCCATCTTGTGCAGTCACCCCTTCCTTAACTATCCTACCCTCAACTTTAATAGTATTAGAGTTCAAGAATTTTTTCTTCCTCCTTTTCTCAAAACCCAAAGCCTATCATAGCCACTGTATGCTCCAGCTACCTCTTGTTTTTCATGTTTAATTATAATGTCTTGTCTACTTTGTATTAGGAAGATTCCACACAGCTTCTTCCAGTGACCCTTTTGGCTACACCTTTCCTCAGCACCACCACATCTTCTCTAACATTTTCATGCCTTAGTCCTTACTAAGACTCCACAGTTTTGAATCCAGGCTAATGCAGGAGGGGAGATTTCTCTGCAGGAGTTCAAGGAAGCAAAAAAATGCACCAGTAGCTCATTTTACCCACCCAGTGTTTTGTCTGGGTATCCCAATGCAAGTTCTGTGGTACTGAACACCCTATCCTTGCTGGAATAGTATCCAGCATCCTCCTTGGCTCCTCTTCTAGAAGCTAACATCATCTACAGAGCTGTCAACACAATGGCCAGCAGAAATGCTCATGCCACACATGAGGCACAGGTGGCTTCTAACCTGCTGAAAGTTCAAAGCAGCATGTAAAACAGCCCAGATAATTCTGCAACAGGATTGCTATAGACCATACCTGCTGTTTGAAGTATCGTCTGTCTTCTTCATCCACAAGCACCAGATTTAAGAAGTACCTCACCGAAAATTTTTTGTTCACATCCCTCATTGTTGGAGTTGGGTCGTAGCCTGCTAAGAACAGTCTTATAGGAATCGATTCACCTGCAAAAAACAGAAAGCTTAAATTACTTCCTTACAACTGGAATAATTGATACAGTTTCAGAAGACATGCAAAATAATAGCAGTTTCCCAAGCACTGTCTGTGCCTGTTCCTTGGGTAAAAAAAAAGCAAAACATGCACAAGACAAAAAAAAAAAAACACCAAAAACATCAGAAACACAACACTGTGCACAGAAGCAAGTATGAAACAAAAAGTGAGAACCCTTTCTCAGTGCAAGCATGGAAGCCAGGAAAGCCAGAAGGATCTGTATTTTTGAGCTGGTCTACACCACAGAGTCAGGTTTGATGAAACAATCAGTCAGAGAATTTCCAATGGTAAGTAAGGGTAAAAGTTACTAGGATCCCAAGGAAATGCCCTAAGTCCCTAAAAACGTCTTCTTCAAATAGAAAGAACATCATCATTTCAGCAACCTAAGGAGAAGTGTGGTTTCTCCAGTTTAAAAAAAAAAATTGTCTAAGTCCTCTCTTCTGCCCCAGATCTTTTAAAGAGGATTTTAGCACTAAATGCTCACCCTTTAAAACAATCACAGTTACCTTTAACTGGTGCACCGTCCATTATTTCGTACTTTGCAATGGTTTCGGTCTCTGTTGTGGTACTGGGTCCTGGTGAAACAAATTTTCACTGTGAGAACACACGCTTCAGTTTTAAACATTCACAAAGTTTTCTCCCAACAACTTCCATTCTGCAGCCTTTACATTAAAACAGCACTGCATTTTTGCCTTTGTCTTGCACGTAAGTCAGGCATGGCTAAAGCAAGCAAAACCCTCTCCCAGGCAAGGACATCTCTTTCTTACTCTCCCCCCACCACACTGACACAGAAGAGGCAGGCACCAGAGCTTCAAAGGAGCCCTGGATATGCAAGCTTTAAATAAGGGCCTGGAATCTTGAAACTGCTCTGCTTGGTGAGCAGCTCTAGGAACTGGTACTGCTATGCCATGCTCAGACTAGAAACTGAAGGGTTATCAGCCAGCTCAAGAGCCAGAAATAAAGTAGAACTCTCTGCCCTTCCTCTACTGGAAGCTTTCTCATCCTCCAGACAAGAAGCTCCCAAGAACTCCAGCTACAGAGGAATGAAGTGTCACGAGCCACAGCCTGATCTGCAATAATCAAGCTGTTTCTGCTTCAAAGCCACTTGATATTTCCATCATATCAATTTTCTAGGATGACAGAAAATGACACTTTCTAGAACATGACTGATTCATGATATTGTCTACCAATCCCTCTTAACCAGTTAATGCCTGTAGAGGCAAGGGGGCCTTCAGGATGCATTTTACACCTCTTCCCTTGTTCATTACCTAACAAGGCTGATTAAGCTACTGCATATTTATGCCCAAGTTCTATTTACAAGGATTCACATTTGTCAAGAGTCACAAGAGTCACAACCCCAGAACAATTAAACAGACTGACAGTGTTGACTACAAGGTCTTCTTGCCAAAGCAAAAAATGCAAATGGTAGTCAAACAGCATGAGAAAGAAACTGGTGGAGCACTGGTTTAGCTAGAGCTGCAAATACTGACTTCACTCTCCAGGTCTCCATAAGGTTCAACTGGCACACAAGTTGCCATTTCATTTGGACTTTGTTTCTCTTACCAATTCCAGTAATCTCCTTTTTGATCAGCTGCAACTCCATGTGCTGAATTTTTATTCTCACTAAGAGGAAATAAATTTTTCCAACAATCACATCCTTTAAGTGATACCTTTAAAAGAACAAAATGGGGGGTGTTTTTATTAAAGAATAAACACAAGTTGTACACCTTCTTGAACACAAGTCACACAGGCAGTTACCTTATCTGCCTGGAAAGATAGAGCTTGCTTCCCCACTGAACTAAACACCTCAGCCAGACCACAGCAACTACAATACTTCCATCATTCCATTAGCATCAGTAAAGGAAGTGCTATTAGTCATGAAAAGGCATAAATGCAAAAATTTAGTCTCAAATATTTGCTAGTGACCTTCCTGTTAGTACTGAAGACAGAACAGCCGACTATATCTCAAAAAGATAAAAGATTACTTTGTGTAATTAGTACTTTACATTTTAAGTCTCCAGAAGGTGGAGTTGGTCACCACATATTCCATACTGTACCCTTTTGTACCAAGTGCCTTACTTGAATGCATTTTGCTCTGACACTTACTTTGACTTATTGTATTCAAACTCTATATGGAGACAGTCTTCAATGCCAACTTCCATTTTGATGGAGTTGTTTACATCTGGGTACGTAGCGAGCTGGTGAACAATCAGATCATATTCCTTCACCAAGTCTGACAGCCGTCTCACGATTGTCACTTTTAGAAAATACCTAGGAAGAAAGCCACTGAATTAGCCTGAGTTATTCAGGCTTATTATTATTATCATTAGATTTACTAAGTAAGAGCTCTTGTGTTCTGAAGTACAGATACTCTTTGAAAGACCAGTGTACAATCTCATAAGACTAACTAGAAAAGAATAAGACACCAAAACACTCACGTGTGGGTGTGTTTTCTTCAGTTGTGGGTATGGTTTGGGGTTTTTTTAAGGAGAGACATGGACTGTCTTCACTTGATTGAACTGAAGGAATTTTATTTACACAAACAGCATTGAGTGATTCCAAATTAAGCAGAAAAATAACACTGTGTTACAATCTCCACAACTCCACTCAAGGCACACTAGCTACTGGCTTTTACATGTTTTATGTAATAACTAAAAGGAGGAAGAGGGGGCAGCATAATTGCTAAATTATGAATTTTCCGCAGGGGAGGAGAGGAATAAAAAAGGGTTTAACAGTTACAAACCTCAGTCTGACGTTGGCACCAATGTAGGATTCATATGGCTTTTCAACCTGCATGAATTCAAAGTCATAGTTTCTGCTTTGGGTCAGTTCTCCAGGTAAGGCCAGTTCTTTCACTAAGTTTACAAATTCATGGGTATTGCTTTTGTCATTGAAGAGTTCTAAAGTTAGAAAGTTAAAGGAAAGTAAGTTTCAGTGCTCATTTTTAGCAAACAAAACTGTCTCTTAATTTGGCAGGAGCAGGTGGGAGAGTACAACAGAAGCAATTAACTTAAAATACGCATATTTGACCAAATGTTTTATTCAGATGTTCAAATTAACCTTCAGTTCTAGCAACCTGCAGTTAGCAATCCTAAAGAACTAACTGGAATGAAGAGAACATATTGAGAGTTTCACTAGCATGGCATTGTTTTTTAATGACAGTTTAGCTAGCTTTAATAAGTACTTCTTGCTCTGTAATTAGCACTGCCTGGTTTTGGCTTTCAGCATTTATTGCTGCAGGGACAAAACGTAAGCAATGTCAGGACTGCCTTATTTAGGACAGGCCAGTGATCCTAATCTGCTCTGCAGATTAACAACATCTAGCAAATAATTTATTATTACTACTAGTCTACAGTCAAATGGCTTATTATGACCCCTGGTCTAAGTCAGTCATTTGGAAACAAAAACAGTTGCAAAGCAACAGCATCTCCTGTCCCCAGGGCAGCATCACATATTCATTCCTAGATATGTCATGCAACTCTCATCGAAAATGACCCTAAAAATCAAAACCCAAACACTTCGGCATCTAAAAAGAAGCTTCTCTACCATTCAAAACTGAACACCAGCATTGGTTTTACACAGACCGAAGTTTTTCAGAGAAGAATAAATGAACTTAACAGACCAACTCCACAGTTTACCACTGCTGATATGGTAGAAACTGACACTAACTACCAACTCCAATTTTCCAATATGACCACAACTTATCTAAAAATCTAAAAGCATTTATCTAATGCTGTATATCAAATACTTTTTGTGCCAGTCAGTCAGAAAAGCTGTCCTCTGAAGAGCTGGTTTAAAATACAGCTTTGATATGGAGTTAGTCTGCAATAGTGCAGAGAGATCACACCACTGGAATGCTTTCTGCATTTCTATACTAAAACTTGGAAGGATGCAAGAAAACATGGACAAGTACAAAGAGCAGTAGTTTAAACCATGTCTGCATAACTCTGTGGACTTCCAAATGCAGCATAACAGAAAGTCCCCAAAATGCATAACTCCAAGAAACACTACATCAAATTAAATTCATCTAGAGAACAAAATGTATAAGTCAAGAGTAGATGAAAAACAATCTGTACAGATATTGGAAGACAACAAAATAAATGAAGCTGACATACCTGAGCTCTTTTTTATCTCTATCTATATGCCTCACTCCTACCACAGTGCTGCTTTATTCTCAAAGTTGAATTTTACAGCCTTACTGAGCAAAACCTCAAAGCATAAAGCAGCAGGGGCCAGGTCTCAGTCATGTCTGCTACACAACACTTCAGACACAGAGTACTGGAGCCTACCAACTGATGAGAAATAGGGAATTGGTTAAATTCCATTTAAAGTCAATTGTGTGAGGCTGAAACTTGAGTAATTACTTCCAAGGGGGACAATGATGCAAACAGCTCTCTGAGAGGGAAGGAATTTTAGCATCAGCCTATATTACCTGGACTGGTAAGAAGTTAGATATAATGAAGATTCCTCATAGTTCAACTCTAAGCAGACTTAGGTAGTTATAAGAAATTTACACTTCTATTAGATTTTACAAAACCAACTGCCACAGAATTTTTTAAAGTATTTTGTTATAGGATGCCTCTTAATTTCTTTTCCATGCCTCTTTCAGAGAAGACCACAAGTTTAGTTTTCCTAAATCTCTAGTGGTTATTAATCAACCTTTTAGCTTCATTTGAGACAGACTGAATACTGATCAACTCAGCTCTCCCTCACATGTACATACCTTTCTCCCAATGACTTTCTGAGCATCACCCATCAGTACACCACTTGCTTTAAAGTAAGGAAAATACAACTTTCCTCTGGCCCTTATCATCCACTGATCAGAACAGGTTGCATTCTTTGACAATTACAAGTGCCAAGTTCCATATACCACAAGCACCTAAAAGCCCCTTTATAGCTTAAACTCACCAATTTGTCCTACAAATTCAATTCTAATTCCTTGGTGCTCTAGTCTCTTCCCATGTTTAAGAGAGACATTCACCTACCAAGGTAAAAAAAAAACAAACAGATACAAGTTAATTTTTTTCAACATTTTCAGTCTAGCATGATCTCAGTAAAAAGGAAAAACATATTAGTACATGCCTCTGAAAACCAAGATCTCTTCTTGACAGCCCTGCCTGAGCTTGAAGGCAGCCAAATCAAACAGCTGATCATGAAATTAAGCACTTCCAAGGCACCATTAAAACGTTCAAGAAAAATCTAATCATCCACGAGACTGAATTTTCCAACTAAAATTGAAATTTTCAAGTCCCAAAATTAAGTATCCAAGCCAGAGCTCAAGCAGAGCCAGTCGTGATGCTTCAAAGCATCTTCTGACAGTCACATCTGGAAGTCCAAAAATGAACTGCCAGGAGACTGATCCCTTCCAATCCAGGTAAGCTTCAGTCCCTTCTTCTCTGGCAGACAGCTAAATACTGGTGTTGGCTAAGTCAATGAAAAATAACAGATGCTGAAACCTACTATGAAAACTTCCATTTGTGACTCTGAGTCTCAAAAACAGACAGGAAAGGATTCCACATTTGAATTGAAACATGTAAATATAAAGCATACAGGATGTTTTCTTATAAGGCAGTGATGACCACAGAAATTCCTGTACTTCAAAATCCAGTACACTGTCACTATCTCAGTAGGAAGTAAACCACTGGAACAATCCATCTTTGTGGTGAGAAAAAGGATGGGGTAGAGGGAAGCTATCCAAAAAATTTCTGGTCTCCCAGACCCCTTCATGCCACTGTGCTTGTGTTAGCCAAAACTCATCAGGCTGCTCTCAGGTGTTGTCAATGCAAGCAAGCAGTGCTCAGGCAGTGACCATAAGCTTCTCCCTCAGTTTCCTGGGTTTGAGGCTCATCTTGTGGCACTTCACATCCCTGGAAGGATCCTTCTAGAGAAGCAGGATCTTTGCACAGAAAGGTATGGCCAGAGCAGGAAGATGCTCAGTGATACAGGTCAGTCAAGATCTAAGCAGGCATTCAGATGTCAATCTCAGAACCCACCAATTCCCAACTCAAGTCTTCTGAAGGAAAAGTGAATGGTAACAGAAATACTCAGTGAGAACAGCTCCAGTAAAACAGTGATGGCAAGGAGTTCCGAGGTGCAATACTGAATGTAGAGAAATCCCACTGGCAATCTCAACTTCATTGTCTTTTTTTTCCTGTAAGAAAAACTCTTGTTGACTCAACAGTCAGCTGAACTTCATATGTTGCTCCTCTGATGCAATCCAGAAACCACTCCAGGGCATGGAAAGCAAGGCTTATCTCCAGGTATGCAAATTTTTGACTGCGCCAGCCAAAAATTACTGTTACCTGTATGGGATTGTGGATTTTGAAGTTCAGAGGGAAGGGGAAGCAGGGGGATCCAGGTTGGAACAGTCTTCTCATCAGAAGCAACAGTCAGATTGCACATCATTGCACAAAAAGCTTATTCATAAATATCAGATGACCGGAAATAAATAAATAGTTACTATTCAAAAATGTTGAGTTTAATCAGCTGCCTGAATGACTAGGGTTAAAAAAAACATACACAGCAAACCAGTTTCCTCTTTAAATAACAACACAAGCTGAAAATGTAGCTCTTATAGCAACTTTTCATTTACCTTCCAATATGCATTTGCATGCCAGAATCAGAACAGTAATTAATAGTCACTTTTAAATAAAAATTTACCTTTCCTGAAACAGATTCTCCATCATAGAAGAGAAAATGCTTTTCTACTTTGCCATCTTCTGTTTTGATTTCTGCAGGTTTTCGTGTTTCAGCATCATTAAGTACAACATCAATCTCACAAACAGGAACGAAAAGGTTTCCAAGAAAACTCTGGAATGACAAGAATTGGATAAGTTAGTACACCGTGGACACTCCATTTTAAATGTGGTGTTTGCTTGCAGCTGTACACTGTATAATGGGGAAAAAACATTTGGTTTTTAGAAAGCCATTATGTATCAGAGACACAAGAAATAGTGATGACAAAGGACAGCTGTTCATCTAGCAGATAACTGAAATCAGGTCAGTAACAAGCAGTGACAGCTCTTACAAAACATCTCGTGTTAATAAAAAGCACACAGCGTAATTATCATTACTACTACTAAACAGACCCAAACACTAGAGCAAAGTTGAATGGCAAGAAACAACCACAGGGGATATAATGCAAAGCCCAAAGCATCCCCCTGGCTGGGGAAAGGAAATAGGGATTTTATTTGCTGCCTCTGCCTACACACCACAGTTGTCTCAGCAGACAGCACCAGCAGCTTTGAGAGGCAGCAGTTCCCCACAAACCCACCTCAGCTGCACAAGGCTGCCATCAGAGAGGGCTGGTGTTACAAGTTTACCTGCAACACTGCTTCAGGCACAATGTTTGTCCTCACCTTTCCTCACCGTTCTCTAAGCTGGAACTTTGGACCGGAACCAAACACCAGAACCCGAGAGATCATCCTTTGATCTTACACAAACACTTCTTACAAGAAGCTGCAAAACACGTTAGTGCCTCTATGGGAAACTCAGCAAGATTAGTACAAAAGCCAACATTTTCCTCCAAAGGTTTAGGCACTAATCTGCTTTGATGTACTAAAGCAGACGACACTTCACTAATTCAGTGTGATTTTTGTGGGTTTTTGAGAAATTACACTATGCTGTCCATGAGAACATCTGCTTCAACCAGATGAATTTCGTATACATGAAACAGTCTGTCCTGGTTTTGGCTGGAGTTGACTTCTTCTAGATAGAAGTTCTTCTAGAGTTAATTTCTTCTCAGTAGCTGATACAATGCTGTTTTTTGGATTCAGTCTTGAGAATAACATTGATAACACACTGGTGTTTTAGTTGTTGCTAAGTCGGGTTCATTCTAAGTCAAGGACTTTTTTTTGTGCTTCATGCTCTGCCTCTGAGGAGGTACACCAAAGAGCTGGGAGGGAGCACAGCCAGGACAGGTGACCCAAACCAGCCAAAGGGATGCTCTACACCTTAGAATGTCCTGCCCAGTGTACAAACTGGGGGAGCTACCCAGAAGGGGCTGACAGGGGGCTGACATCAGTCAGCAGGACAGGAGGAAAGCAACTAAACTGTGCATCACTTGTTTATGTTTCTTTTTTTTTCTATTTTTTTTTTGTTATCATTTACCATTACTACTATATTTTACTTTGCTTCAATTATTAAACTGTTATCCCAACCTGCAAGTTTTACTCCTGCTTCTCCTCCCCATCCCACCAGGGTGGGGAGATAAGCAAGCAGCTGTGGTGGTGTCCTCTTGCCATCATTGTCACTTCACCAATCTAACATTAAAAAAAAAGGAGCAAGAACTCTTTCCAAGATATTCTGGGGTCCTGAAGTTTGAAATCCTGAAGCATAAAAAACAAAGAGCCTAGGGGAAGATTTGATCTGAATGCTACTGCTTAGCAGTAGGGACACTGAGTGACTTTGTGCTCAGCCCTCCTAGAGGAGAGAGGACTCAGAGCAAGCTGGAGCTATACAACAGTGATCCACAAAACACTAAATTGATTTTGTATGTGTTCAGCAATTGGCCCCACTTCAATCCACAAAGATGTGTATGACTCTGACTGAAACCCTGTCATATCTACTACACATTCTGAGGGGAAAGCAGCAGCAGGTGACCAACAGGGCCACCAGACAGAAGACCAAAATGTCTTCCAAGCCTCTGCCAAGCACAGATTTGTATGGACTGATGAAAAAATATTTTTGTTTTTTAAACTGTACACACTCGAATCATTACTGACTTTTGGCTTCTGGGAAGGGCAAGGGAAAAAGACAAAAGTTTCAACAAGAATTCCAAGTTGTAGACTATGTTGGACACAAGATACTTTTGAGCATGGCCACATTTTTTCCTTGAAACTGTACTTGTTTTCCAGATTAGTCTTATACTCCCCTTTAATTAAATGACGAAGCACATTACCTTTGAGCAAACTATACAAACTACTCTCACAGTACCTTCTGAATTACAAGCTGACCATTTAAATGGTCAACCAGACCAAACATTGTAACACACCACTTCTCAGGAGACTGCATGTAAATATTTCAGCTGCACTCCTTCGAGATTAGCTGTGATCTCCTTCAGAGAGAACAAGAACATATGAAATAAAGAAGTCAACAGCTGGCATCTCCTCCAGCTGCTATCGAAGATACTGCTGCGGGAAAACTATGCAAAACAAGAAACTATTTTAGATAGCTATCACAGGGCTTATTATGTTACAGTTTACGAGAATGCAGACAGAGAATTGGGGTTTCCAGAAACCGGCTAAACGCCAGGCTACGCTCTTGGTTTTGTGCAAAAGACAGACGCTGGAGATTCTGCTACATCAGGACCAAAATCAATCTGCGTTCAGCCCTTTAGTGCAATAGCTGCACCGAAGGGCTTGCGGGAATGCCAGCGGCTGAGGGCGGGTGCAGAAATGCCAGCTTCGCACGCAGCCCGGAGCAGCTTCTGCACGCTCAAGAGAGAGACACGAGTTAGGAACCCGAACACCCGCGAACCGCAAAGCCATCGATCCCGATGACTCTTTACAACACGCATCTTTTGAACCTCTCCGTCAGAGCGCACGCAGCAGTTCGCCCAGCCTGCCAGGCACAAGAAGCGGCCGCCGATTTCCTGGAGGGTGTGCTCCTCAAGGATCACAGCCCAGGGCTGCCAGCGCTGCCTCACGGCACTGCCGGAAGATCCAGCGATAAGCCCAGCTCCGGCCGTGCGCTTTCCCCGACGGCAGCGCACGGAACGCGAGCTCCACGAGCAAACCCCGCCCTACCGAGGTCACGCGGGCACTTTTAATCCGCAAATAAAATTAATAACCCCCTAAATCCTTGCTTTGGGAAGGAAGGAGGGAGGGAGAGGAGGCACCGCCCTGCCCAGGCCGCCGCCGCCGCCTCAGGCGATGGCGGATCGGCGCTGCCCCCCCCCCCCCCCCCCCCCGCACTTACCATGGTACGCGCCCCCTCCGCGGCCCCACACGGGCCCCGCGCGCACCAGCACCAGCCGCCCCCGGCCGCGCGCCCCTGGTCATGTGACCTCACGGGCCCCAAGGCCACGCCCACCCCGCGCCGGGACCACGCCCCGCCTCACGTGACAGCCCCCACCAGCACACACCCCCCCCTCGTGCCCGCCCGGGGAGGGCGCCGCCTGGCGGCCGGGAGGCGGCAGCGCTGTGGGGGTCCCCTCAGGAAATAAGCGCGGTAATAGATCTTGGCTTTCGGCAGGATTTCGCTGACTTTTTCGGGATACACGACTGGCTGACTGCTGTAAAAGTGCAGGCGGCTCCTAGCGCACAAAGGGTTGGAATTTATCCCCTCAGAGCACGACGACTTTCCCACAGACCTGGCTGCGCACCCATCACTGTTGTCCCCCCCGTTGTGACGGCTGCTGCACGCACACACGTAGAAAGGCAGCTCAGACTGAACAACAACACTTTTAGTAAGTGAAAGCAGTGAGGATCTCAAGGCAAAGTTTTTATTGATGCTGGTTTAAAACCACTTCATGGCTGTTGGGTCAGGCTCTGGGGAAGGGGCGAGGGAGCGGCCCGTGAGGATGATGTCTCCAGCCCTACAGGAGCAAATCCTCCTCCGACAGCTTTTCCTTCAGCTCGGTGCCTCGCAGACTCTCCAGGAAAACAGGCAGCTTCGCCTCAGAGAAGCTGTCACTGTCACCAAGCCCCGACCCAGAGGCTGGCTCCGCTTCCACCACGGTGTTGGACCCGGAGCCGGAATCCTCATCCGAGAGAGGGAATATGTCACCCAGCTCCTGGTACCTCTTCATCCTGAAATGCAGAGTGGCAATTTTCTCTCACAGATGAACACATCAAATCCTCACATGACGGTGGGCGAGCCACGCTGCGACAGGACTGTCAAGGCAGGAATAATACATTTTGGGGTGCTAGCACTAATGACTGCCACGGGGCAAATGAACTTACAAGGACGGGTCTGCCATGGGAGGAAGGATCCTGTTGGCCCCACCAGTGGGCATGTAAAACCAGGGCCCCTTCTCTTCAATGCAGTTAGCAGACCAGGCATCAGGCCGGCATCTCACCCTCTTGTACCTTGCCCTCTGCATCGGAGCACCTGGTGGAATCAGGCACACATTGTCCACGAGGACCAGGACATTATTCACCAGGTCCTGTGAACTTTACGAGCACCTAATAAGGCTTAAAGGAGTGGATGAAAGTCATTGGGGTGGCCCTGACTGCTCAACCTCCAGAAAATTAAAGTAACCCTGAAGACTTTGTTCTAAACGGCTGCTGACATCCTAAGTGACAATTTTGTCATCAGAGACATCAGGCATATCTCGCATACGGCACCAGGAAGTCCTTGAAAAACCCAGGGAATCCCCTGACACACAGCACCGGGAAGTCCATGGGAAGCCACTGGCGTCACAGCAAGGCTCAGTTCCAGCTCACACTATGGGGGACCTGGGGCCTCAGCCTCCTGCAGCTCTCCTGAAGAGGGAGGTATGTGAAAATAATGTGAAAACCTCTGGGGACAAGGCACCCAGCAGAGAGTTAGCTCCTTTCTCTGTTGGCTCCAGCTCTGCCCCTTCAAGTTCAATGGGCTGAGTTTTGGTGGAGAGGTGAGAAACGCAAGGTGTGCCATGGGAGCAGGTTTGGGGTTTATGGAGCCTCTGGGAGTGCTCACCAGAGGAGAGACAGTTCAGATGTCTCCTAGATACAACAAGGTTTTGTAAACCCAAGTTTTCAATTCTGGTGCTCCCCAGGTGCCTGACTGGGGCCGTCACTGAAAATGTGGGTCTTCAAAAAAAGACAAAATGACAAAATAAGGACCACATAATAAAGATAAGAGCAGTGACATTTTATCCTTCCTCTTGGTCTCATGTAATTAATTTGTTCAGAAACCTCCTGGTGCGTTCTCAACCTGTTGGCATTTTATCTTTTTTTTTCTCAGTTTCTTGGGAATATCTTTCTGTAAGTACACTTCTCTATTGCCCTATATATTTCCATAATGTACTGGATGACTTTCAGCTACCTCCTACACTCTTCTGTAGAAGAAAAAAGATCTCACAGGCATAATTTCCTGCTGTTTCTACAGTATATTCCTTTTTCATACTTATTTTCTTCCCCTCGCCTGTTACTGTTTTTTAATAATAACAGTGGCAACAAAATAAGGAGCTGCAGCTGAAAAATTTGCAAATAAGCAACACAGAACAAGCAAGGCCATAATCCCTCAAAGATCAGCCTCAGAGTGGGAATGCATAATGAGAGCCTATCACTGTCACAGCTTTGGTTTGGGGACAAATCATGCTCTCCATGCTTGAAGAGCAGTTCTTCTCTCATGAGAAACAAATCCACGGGGCAAGGCATCATGAATCAATATTTCCCTTTTATCATTTTAGTGGTGTGTGTTGCAATATTTTACGGAATAAACCGTTTAGTTTCCTCATACTTACAACTAGTTTCCTTTCCTGCTCCCCCCAGAAAGCAGACCGTAGAGTTATGACATGGGAACTGTTACATACTATGACTGTAACTCCATAACCAAGTAACAGCAGTAACCAGACCACTATGAAATACATATTTAGAAGAATATATATGGAGATATGTAGACTGAAAACATACACGCATGCAACGACATATTTTATGAAGCCTTTTGTCAAAAATTGAAGTGCTCCAATTGCAAAAAGCACGTTTTCTTGCCATTCCCCCTCTGGGAAAGGAAACATTAGTGAAACAGACTGAATAGATCTTATTACCCCCAAAAGAAGGCCAGTTTGTAAAATTCAGAGGCTGCTTACTTGGCCTCCACTGCATAGCCCAGAAAGAGGATTACGGAGAGAACAACCGCCCTGTTTTACCTTGTGCTGTGTATCCCACAAAGAGGATTAAACAAATAGCCAGGAAAATCCTCCCGTTACATCTGATAAGGAGCTGCATTTTGGCTGGCATCCCTCTGCTCGCGCCCGGCCTTCACCACAGCTTCACACTTCAGAAATAAGACGGAGCGAGGAGATCGACTTTTAGAAAAAGTTTCCAAAACCTCAAACCCAACCCATAACCTGCGTCACCACTTCCTGATTGACGGGAGTGAGACATGAACAGAAAAGCCCAGCACTGTGGCCTTCCTGCCTTCATCAATCCAAATTAAAAGTTCCTCTGCCTTCATCTGCTTTGCCCGAGGACAAAAGCAAACCCAGGACCCACCAGCTGGGCTGAAGGTGGGGCTGTGGGCAGCTTGTGGTCAAGGCACGCATCCCACCCAGCCTCTGCCCAATGCTGAGAGGCCTCCAGAGTGAAAAACAGGACTTAATGATTTTCAGTCAACTGCATTTTTACATTGGCACTGGCACTGCTTTTCCCTGCCTCAAGCCCACACCAGTCCACCAGATGGGTTAGAAGCCAGCTACTCACAGTCAGAACATGTCTCACCGACTGGGGAATCATCTTTTTCCACAGAAGTAAATTATGTCTGGAATCTCATGCCAGACTTGGGGGTTTTTTTTTGAAAGCAGGATCATAGGTATTCACAGTAGAAGTGAAAGAAGTGTATTAAGCTGGACAATACATTCTCCTTTCTGGAAGGGCATAGGCATATCAACATAGCAATATCAACTCCTTTCTGGAAGGGCATAGGCAGTTTGCTTGGCCAGATCATTACTGTGTGGTGCAAATGCCCCAGGGAATGTGGCAAGGGGTTTGGATCACATGTGGCTCCACAAGGAACACATCTGAAAAAGCCATGAAAGCTCTTATATATACAGATAAATAGAAGCTGCCTTTCAGCTGGCTCATACCTTTTGCTTGCCTTTTGGCTGTGATTAAACCAGGCTTGAGAAGAAATTACAAACAACAACATTACCAAAGCAGCGGAGGTTTTTCTCAGTCCTGTGGAGTGCTGCTGGATTAATTGGGGCACTGACACGTGGGCCTGACTTGCTGCAGCACCTTGTCGGTCCTGGGGCTGATAGTGCAAGTTGTCTGTGGTAAATCTATTTTTATGTGGTGGAAAGTCCACAGAGGCCCCCACTGGGGATCTGGGCTGAGCAGTGACTTTCCCCAGGGCACGGTGCTCCACCAAAACCCCATGAAGCAGCAGAACAGAGTCCAGCAGCTTCCTCCCATCTCCAGGCTGGGATTTACCACCGGACTGAGGGATTGAGTTCAGATTTAAGAGCCTCTGCACACTGGGGTTTTTTCTCTGGCACGGGAAAAATAAGAGATTCAAACCAAGCAGGTGCGGAAGGACTCGTGTGCGGTGCTTGTACTTTCCACCCTCATTTCTATTTCGTATTTTTATCTCAGCTCTTTTTTTCTTTTCTTTTTGTTTAAGGTAGTGCTCAGCATCAATAGGAAGCTGGGTGAACACGTGAGGGAGATGATCAGCCTCTACTTGCTGAAGGCTGTGGAAAATGTCCCTGCAATAGCACCTCTCACTTTCTTTCCACTAATCACGGGTACACAATGACCCGTTCCACACCCCTCCACTGTGCACAAACAGCCCCCGTGTGAGAAAGCAAAACTCCACTGAGTATTTTTGCCCTTCCCACAAGCCCAGAGCATTTTCCACCACAGCACTGGAAGCTCCATGGGATGCAGCCAGAGCGATGCCCACCAGCAGGCACGGTCACGGGCAACTGGGGATTCTGCAAGAGCTGTGGGAGCTGCTGTGGGTAGGGGAGCTGCAAATTCCTTGTATCTGGAGGGGGACCTCACAGAGCTGGGTTATCTGTCTTGTACCATCAGCTGATGAGGGAACTTGTAGTGCTGGCAGTTTTGCCACACAGTTTTATTTTTTTCTGTGTCTGCAGCACGCCCCAGGAAATGAGATCACTTTACAATTGGTAGCTGTGGGAAGTCCAAAACAAATGTTTCACCCCCATCTCTCATACATCTGTGTAACAGGGCCCTGAAGCCTGTAGGGAGGGTCAGCCTATGCCCATCTCCTGTCCCGCTGTTTGGGCACTCAGGTTTGGTGCCCAAACCCTGCTGCACTTGGCAAGCAAAGATTTTCCACCTTCCTACAAACATGGAAGTGATTGGAGACCTGGATCTGAAACAGTCTGGGATGTGCAGCCATTAAAAGGAAAGCATGCCCTTTGTGGAGTGTCATGGGATGCCCAAGGAACACCACTTGTAAACCACTCAAGACATACAATGAAAATAATCAGCTCTAATTTTAAAAAGTCTCATCCTGGTCTAGAGGCCACAAACTGCTGAAAGCTAACAAACTTTCTTTTCCTAAACAGAGAACAACATATGAGCTAAAGTATACTGGAATACTAACCTTGAAACGTGCCATGGTATGACTATTAGAGTTTAAGAGAAACAGGATTTTAAGTTAAATACTTTAAATTCACAGAGGAGAGCACAGTCACCATACCAAGGTCAGCTACCTCAAATTTGCCAAAAACTGTGAGGAATATTCATAGGATAGTGTTCTTCCTGCATAGGTCCTGTGTACGTAAACTGAAAGATTAAATATCCCAACAGAACAGGCCTACAAAAAGAAGCAAATAAATGAGGAGCAGGTATTTGAGAGCACAGTTTGCTCCTTGTAAGCAAGTACCTTGCTTGCAGCTCCTACACTGAAGTGCTGCCATTATTTTCAAATCACATGCAAAGCAGATTTCTTAACCTGCAAAGCTCTTGCTTTGCATTTTTGTAAGGCATTAATTTGGGCAGTGGGGAGCAGGTGGGGAGAGAAGGCTGCCTTGACACCGTGCCCCCAGACCCCTGAGCAGACACCCAGGACTTTCCATTATGTGCCTGAAAAATCTGGGAACAGTCTTAAACTACAATAAACACTTCCAACTCTGAAGCGTGGAACTGCTCCTTAGTCATGACTTTCAGGGCTGTTGTATCTCCCAGGTGGCCTCAGGAGTAATTACTGATTTTGTAATATCACTAAATGTGAACCACACTGCAGGGAGCACCTCGCAGGAGGACATCCCCTCTGCTGAAGAGGGCAGAATATAGAGCAAAAGAAAGTCCCAGCAGTAACGCAGAGAGGCAGGCTTACTTTGCAGCCTGTGTTCCTGACGTGCATACAGATGGACTACCATGGGTGCAAGGGGGACCCACCAGTCCTGGTGCTTATCAGCAAGGCTCACAGGCAAGGCACTATCTGTCCAGTCAGGGTCCTGATAAAGTTTCTCATTGACAACTGCTCAGAAATCAGATAAATCCTAACTGCTGTGGGTCATTCTGCTCTCAGGGTCAGGTTTTCCCCTGCCTGAGCTGATGGGAGCTTGGCCCTGGCTTCCATGGGAACCCAAGCTGACCCTGCACCCCTCAAACACTCATCCCCATGAAGCAGCAAAGCCAGCAGCCAGCTGGAGCAGCTGGGGGGATCCTGAAGTGCTGGGCCCTGCCTGTGATGCTCAGCTCTTTATTTGCTCTGCTGAGAAAGCAGAAATACATAATTTTTACAGGTCACTGCCCTGGGGAGCAGCCGGTACAGAAAAGGCTACATCTGTTACAATCAGAGAGTTGGGAACAGGAGTGAAGAAAAAATGATGGCAACAGAAAGAGAATAGGGGACAGACAGAGCATAGGGGAGAGTGTCTGAATGGCAGCTGGGTTCAACACAAGGAACATTTGTTTTACCCATCTTGCCTTTTGGGAAGGCAGAGCAGTTTTCTTCCCAACACTCACTGCTGAAGTAGGATGAGATTCATGAGACCTGGACATCCAACAGGCCCTGAGCACACTGGTCCATCTCAGGGAGTACCCATGAGCTGCCCTGTTAAGTGCCCAAAATCACCCTTGATGCCCTTCAGAAGTAAGCTCCCCTCCAGGCAGGCAGTCCAGCTAAATTTAAGGATACCTTTTGCCACCAGCTCAAGTTCAACCAACCAACCTTTGGGGACTGAAAGCAAAAAAATCTCTCCTTCTTCAAAACAGCAAAGAGCTGGCAACCCAGAGAGAAAAGTTTGGGTCCAGCTGGGGGGATTTCTAAATCCAGCCCTTAGTAAAAATAAATTCTTCACCTGGGTCACATCTGAGCTCAGCACCTGACCCGTGTTCACTCCTGCACCCAGAGCATCACGGCCCAGGCAGCACATGGCATCCCTCAGCCTCTTGTGCCACCACCTCTCCTCTGAGGGTGGTGTCAGGGTCTGGTTCATGCAGATAAGATTCGGATCTTGTAAGAAAGCACCGACATTTATCATGTAGAAATCAGACACTCACTGCATCTAGATCTCACAGAACAGCTCCTTCTTTCTTCCCATGGTGAAGGTCAACAAGTGCAGGGGGAGATCTTAGCTGGAAAGCCACAGCTGCCTCAAGATCGAGCACAGCTGCTGACAGACAGGAAGCTGCCAACGACCTTTCCCCATCAGCAATCTCCCCTCTCCCCCAGAAACGTTAACCAAGCAACAGGTCTGTCCTTCAGGAGGAAAAAAAAGCAGCTTTCCTTGCTGCTAGGGGTGCTGAGGATTTCTGCTTCCACCTGCTGAAGCGTGGTACAGCAGGAGGTTTTGGATGGCAGTTTCAGGACTACAGTTTAAAAGCAACAACGTGTCGTGTTAAGACATGACACAGCAGCCAAGCTCTGGTTACTGATTAGGGAGGCAATTTCAGCAGCTGACTGTCCTTCCAAACTCCATCCAGAGCAGCACCAGCCCCGCAGTGCAAGCAGGACCTGCACAGTGGAGCAAGGGGTCACAGGATTGGCTGGGAAAATTGGCTGGCCCCTAAAGCCAGAAGGAATTAACAAAGGAGAGAAGAATGTTGGGAGAAAGATGTTTTCAAAGCAAAGCCTGGTGCCCTGTTCCTCTACTGCTTCTCAGGGAATGTGTTTTCACTGTGAACCAGTTGGCGTTGCTGCATATGTTACTGGTTCAAGCTCAGCTACCCAGGAGTTAGACACAGCTATTTTTCCATCAGATGGTTTCTCCAGCACAGGACAACCTCACAGGAGTGAGCTACTCAGCAGCTTTTAGGTGCTTTCTGTCAGCCCTGGGCTCCTGCCCATAGAACCACCCCAAGCAGCTCACCTTGCCTCCACTGGCTGTACAGGTGCAAACTTATTTCTATGTACAAGCACCATTGGTGACACAGACAAACTTCACAGCATGTGTGGGAGGAAGGACATCAGTAAATTTGGAAAGATGAAGAGGAATGGGAAGGGGTGATTCCCCTGTGAAGGTGTCCCCATGAAAAGGTCTCCTGCTTCTCCCATCCTGTGTGTAAAGTGGAGCAGTGCTGGTATTCAGGCTCCAGTTAACCAACCTGGAGTCATAGTTTTGTGATCTTCACCAAATCGTTGGGGAAAGAGGTGAATTTATGTTTACATTAAAAGAGAACAGGATTTTAATTTTTTTCCCTATCAACCAAAGGAGCTGGGCATTTCTCAGTTAATTTTAAGCACATTTGATTTAGTAGAAGTATTCTTTTGTTTTGAAATGTGACAGAAGAGAAAAATTAAGAAAAGCAGGAAAATCAGAACTGCCACAGGAGCCTCTCCGCAGTAGGACTGGCACTCCACAGGCTTCCAAGCTCTTTTTGAGGGATCTGTTCTGTGTTCTCTGGGTGGGTGCTGCTGCAGCACGAAGCAACAGCCTCCAAACAGCTCTCCCTCAGGTTCAGAAACTGCACTGCTGACAAAGCTGCTCTGTCCCCTTTCAAGATGAGCACATCCCTTTTGAAAACACAATTTGCATTAACTAGGAAAAATGATTTTTTGTCTATTCTTATTTCAGGACTCAGGGGTCAGTCAGCAGGGAAAGCTGAAGCCTGGGGCAGGATTCACCTCATCCAACATTTCCAGCAAAGGGTGCAGCATGAAGGCCTGGCTGGCCAGGGAGATGAGAGTCTCAAGATCCTTGCACTTACAGTACCTTGTGCCTTTACAGAGGGAAACATAATATGTCTTTCCATGAGCTCCATGTATGCCTATGTAACTTGGCAGCTCAGTACCATAAGAAAACATGAAGGCAAAGCACATTAAGAAGTGTTTGACACCTATTTGCCAGAAGTTCCAGATATGGACAGACAAGATGGATAGCAGTGTCTGATACCTTGTGTCATGCACAAGCCATTGGCAAATATTTGATTTCAAAATAAACTTTGCTAGCAGGGGATTATGTTGGGGTTTTTTGTCCCCTCCTTGTCTGCAGACCATGTGCTGGCAATCAGATGCAGTATCTCAACTTCTGTCTCCTTGTCTGTACTAGAAATCACTTCTAGGGTATCACTATCTCCATTATTTAAAAAGTCCTGGCATTCTGGTGGAAGGAGGCTCTGGGCCCTCCTCACTGCATTCTGTCATGGGCTGCCATGAAACTTCTCTGGTGTTAGCTGAACCAATCCCTGGCAATCCAGAGATGACCTCAGAGTGGTTTGGGACCCTGCCTGGAAACTTCTTGCTCTTGCTCCACTCCAAGACACTTAAGTATGCAGAAAATCATCTTGTTCATTCCTTTTTTTGTTTACCCCATGCATTTTACCCACAGATCTCAGAGTAACTCTCTGACACAAGCACTTTGTACTCCCCTTACAGGATTCAGAGACTAACACCAGCTCACTCATCACATGCCTATTCCAGTCTTTCACTGATCACTATCCAATTCCTCTTTGTTTCTGCAGAAAATTGCATTTAAAAACTCAGACAGAGAAACCCTTGTATCCTGGTCCAATGCCAAATAGTAAATTTCTTTTGCAGCAATAATGAGCATGTAAAAAGACTTTGCTGTATTTTGTGCACACCAGATTCCAAAAAATTCAAGCACTACATATTTAAAACATTGTTATCAACACCCAAATTATTAAAACCTTTAGTGTTAAGGCACCACTTTATCAGTCGCTTCTCCCTGAACAAACAGTATCACAGACATTTTCTGTTCTGAATGGAAGCAACATGTTTTCCAAAGGAGCTGTGTTTCATATCCCAACAGTCTGCCTGGCTCTTCAGCTGCAAAGGCATAGCCAAACGATGGGTTTGGAAAAAAGGCAGCCAGGCAAACAGTCCTCATCAGGAAGCCACTGTTTTTGCACCTATCCATGACAAGGAAGAGTTAGAAACCACCAATATGCAAAATGAAAAAGCACTGGGAGGCACTTTGGACAGAGCTTCCGGGAAGTATGTAAAAGCACTTTTCAAACCAAAAATTAATCATTGGTAGCAAGATCTCTATAGCCATAGATGTTGCAATACAAGAGGAAAGAAAGTTGACAAATGCTTCTCGGCACAACTTCATGCACTTGGCTTTGTCGTAACAGTCCTTAGTTCTGTAATTTCAAGACTACATAAGGGTTTGCCTCGTGAGCTGCCAGACTAGCTACGTCCTTCTTTGCAGGACTACATCTGGGCATCTTATAATAAAAAGTTCCACAGAAAATATCCAGGTAACAGCAACTATCTCAGTCCTTTTATAGAAACACACAAGTAAAGGTCATCTTTGCTCTCTCAGTGACGAGTGAAAAGGAAACCCTAAACAAAAGTGAGATGAGTAAAAGCCACGTGTTAACAGCATCACTGGTGTTTATCATTGTTTGTTGATGCCTTCTGGAGGCTGACCTAGAACAGAGACTAGACAGGATAAAAGGATAAAGCAGGGATTTATTAAAAGGCCTCAATGGGCACACTTGGGCAGTACAAGAGCCTGGCTGGGCTACACCCAAGGTGAATCCAAGATGGTCACAAAATGGACACCTTGTCACGAGGTGACCCACACTTTCATTAGTTTTGGTTCATTAGCATATTGGAGTTAATTGTCTAATTATAGCTTCAGGTTATGAAGCTCCATCCTCCTTGGGTTTTCTCTTCACCATTGTTTTTGTTCTTTGGCTTGAAATTTGTATCAGTTGTCCTTGGTCCCAAGCTGGAAAAGAAATTGTTTTGTCTACCTAGTCTGTGAAGACAGCTCACTAGCATTTAATATGAAACCCAGAACTACACACTAAACCAGCAGAGAATGTGAAAAATAGAAAAGCCAAGACTTAAGGCATCAGAGCTAATCAGGCTCCCACTGTATTTCTGGACATGGAAGCACAGCAGTAATCACACCCAGTGCAAGCACTGCACCGTTACACTGACACAGCTCCATGGAAACCATCTACACCGAGCCTGTGCTGGGGCAGGACCAAAACTCCCACCTAGGAGCTGTCAGGAGCACAAATGAAGAACCAGCCCAGGGAGCTTTTGCCACACAGAGGCAGCGACCAGCACGGGCAGCTCCCCTTGCAACACAGGGGACCTGCTTTCCTGCTGCTAAGGGGAAGTGAGGGCTCACTTCTGCCCGCTGCACCGGGGCTTCAGATGTCTTAAGAGCAACAGAGGTGACAGCAGTCACCTCCTGCCACTCTCCTCCAGAAAAAAACAAACAAAGAGCCTGCTTTGACAGCCTTCAGGGAGACAGAACAAGGCAGTGGTTTCTTTCTCTCACAAAATATTGAAGCACAGCACAACCATCCCCATCACTCCATTTTATAACACCTACGGGATCTCTAGGCAGCATAAGAATTAAGCAATTCAATTAAACCAAAACTGGTTTTAATCAAACCCCATCACTTCTCATGAGTGTTGCACACTATTTGAAGAAGTACACTGAGGTTATAGCTGTGATCTCACACTTGACAGGAATTCTGCACAAACGGACTTCTTGTAAATCTCGCTGCTTTATGCTGGCTAAGGAGAAAGAACTAGTAGAACAACGAAAAGGAGGTTTCAGTTGTAAAGCTTTTTTGCTGCACAGAAAGGAATAGAAATGCAGGTTAAACAGAGTTCACAGGAACCTAATCTTCAATTAATCTTTGAAATAAATGCCTGACCTCACACATATTTTACAGTTAAAACTCAACATTCCTGAAGGGAGCTTTGCTGCCTAATCCAACAAGCTCCCCACTTTTTTTTTTTTTTTAACTAAATACACAATCTTACATAAGTTCTTTCTCTCAAATCATTGAACAAGCAGGAATTATTCAAAATGTTCGCTTAAAAAGACATGCCTTAAAAGAAGCACAGCATAGTACTTTGTGCTGTGCATCTGGCACGATGCAGTCTCCAGTATAAAATGTAATTAGCTGGCAGAAGCCTTGAACGTTTAGTCTAGGAGATGAACTGGCATAATTGGTTTCTTTAACTCCCTATGAATTTATATGAAATATATTTTAAAAAAAAAAAGCTGGAAAGCCAAAGTGTTCTGGGTATTTTAAGAGGAGAGCTCTCCAAGCTACAGTGCCAATCACACTGCTTGTGCAGAAAAAGCTCTGATCCTTCATATATAGGATAGGCCTTCTTAACTATGGACCTAGTCCTACCTGAGGTCTGCCGAGCTCTCACTGTGGTTTTGGTGGATTCAGGGTGTTTCTCTGCACACCTGATGATGGTTAAAATGGATACCTCAAATTATTGAAAGGGATACACCTGATGGTTAAAAAGGTTAAACACCACCCTGCGCTTCATTCAGCTTTGCAGCTCTCTGCAGGTAACTTTTTACGCTTCAGACCAGTATTTGAAGAGGAAAAAAGAGTTTTTAGGGTAGCCCACAAACTATCCTTCTCCAAATTACAAGAAAACTAATGATGAGGCAGGCAAATCCATGCTCTACAAAATTTGCTCAAAGGTAAAATTATAGAAGGAAAAACGCCAAACTACTCCAAACATGTATTGCTGCCTTCCACTTGAATATGAAACTAAAAGGTAGTAGAAAAAATTTTAATCTTTTAGTTTGTGGTAAAAGCGCACACTAGCTTTAACTGAAATCAGACAAAAACAATGACAAAATCAGACAAAATACAGCCTGCTGAGAAATGTTTTACTGAGAAACTAGGGTTGTCTTACTTTTAGGCCACAGGAAAATCTGAATTAAAGATCTGACTGCAGAAATGAAACTCCTAGAGGCTGACTAGACAATTATTTAGTAAAGCAGAAAGAACACACACACAGGCACGTGTGCTCACTCTCCTTGATTGTACAGGCACACAAGTAGCTGGTCTAGTTTTGAGTTTTGCTGCTGCTCATTTCCAGCACTCATTTGCTGGCCTATTTGTGGTTAGCAGTCTAGCTCACAGAATTCTTTGCAGAAGAGATTCTTACCACACATTTCAGACGTACATGCTTTCCCCTCACACCCTTTAAGCAAATGTGATGTTTCCTCCCCCTCAATTTCCAGAAGAATCCAGTTGTTTTGACTGTTCTCCATCAATGCCCTCTAGTGCTGTGAACATCCTCCCACCATGTCAGTGATAAGAATGCCCATGCACTACAGCACAGAGTCACATTGTCCCTTCACTTGCCCCATGTCCCCATCTGGCCACCACCTCTTACTACACAGCTGGGCCATGTGCTCTTGCCTCTATTTCAGCCAGAACAACTCCAGAGAGGTCCCAATGGCAGCTCCTGCTAAAACAGCACAAAGTAAGAAGCCATCCATGGCACCAAGCGGTATTAGGCAAATGTCTGGAGCACCAGAGCACAGCACCTGTGACCTGTGAATACTCTAGGGTGTAGTAAGAGCAGACTATCTCCCTCCCACCACAAAAAAAGTTTGTTGCTTTCTTGTTCCAGCTTCTGGCATTACGATTGCTGATGTGTTTTTACAGAAGACACTCATATGGAAACACTTTCACAACTATTTATTTTGGCCGAAGTTGAAACGTATATTGTATCTTAGTAAGACACAGCAAACAGAATTCTGAGGACTCCGAAGAAACATTTAGCCAAGCTAATCCATTTATTGAGCCTCTATCAACTAGGTTTTGATTAACAAGGGGAAAAGAACAACAAGCAACATACAAAATAAATACTGAAAATAAGTTCCCTTCACATTGATAAAGTTTTCTGGGGACAAACGTTAGAAGAGATAAAATGCATTCTATTTGGAAGAACGTGCCTCAGGTTTATTAGAAAAAAATTTCTTAGAGAAGATTCTCTTAAAAGAAACTATTTTCATACAGCACTACACTTAAAAACTGAATCATACACCAAAGGAAAAGCTGTGAGGGAGAAAAGGTTTATATTTACATAGAGGACACACAGTACAAAGCATTAGCTGGACTTATACTTTACATTTAGACTTTATACCATTAGTGTGGGTGAGCTACGGCCCAGGAGAGCTCTGAGATTTTCACAAGGTTACACTAGTGCAGGCTCTAGGTGGATGTCCCTGCAGACACCTTAACTTCTATCAATCAGTACAGAAGCTGTGCCACAGCACTGGCTTGGACAGGTAACTGTTCTGAGAGTGCCACTGCCACCAAGGCAAGTATTTACACAAACGAAGACAGCTTTGCTCTTAGCCTCTCCATGCTTGCTGGAAGAAGATTCACCATCTCCTTACTGAGTTCTAGTTCAGTTTCAATGGCAGGGACAGCATCTGGATACTTCTCACAATAGTCTACCAGAAACGTGTAATATTCCAATGATGTCTGCATATTTTCCAGTTGCTTTTTGCTATCTGAAGTAATAAGCTTACCATATAGTCGTGCAATATGAAATTTAGCCACCATTGCAGGGCGAAGAACATCTTCCTCGAGTTTTTCAGGAAACACCTTATCAGGGTTCCTCAAAGAATCCAAGAAGAGTTCGTAATATTTGATTGCAAACTGAGCCAAAGAATTGATTTTTTTAACCGTGTGCGAGTCTAGTTTCTCTAACCTGTTGCCAATAGCTACCTTTAAATCCATCATCTCATAATAGGTGTCAGCTAGTTCACACTGAAGCTGCCTACAGATCAGCAGGTAGTACTGGGGGTTCAGGTCTGCATAGATTGGCTCCAGCATGTCTATTCTACGCTTGTGCATTTTGCAGCGCCTCTCATAGTCTTCTTCAAAGAAAGCAAGTACCTTAAACAAAGCACTGTGATCCTGAACAATTTCTATGTGGTCAGTAACATAACCATCAACCTGAAAGAACTCTTTTGCTTCCTGAACATAGTTCTGACCAACCAGGAAGATTTCTCTGGCTTCTTGAAAATCTAAAGGATATACGCTGCTCACTTTCTCCTCCATGGCTAAGACAGAGTCACATATATCACTTGTCCCAAAAAGGACAGCTTTTTTCCTGCCCTTCTCTTTTTCATCCTCTTCTTTTTTCCTTTGGGCTTTAAGTTCCAATTGCCTGTCTGGATCCAGCTCTCCTATGTTATCCTGAAATGAGAAAGCATTTAAAATTAAAGTGCTAATTAATTAAAACCAAAATTAAACCTAATTAAAACCAAATCTGGCATATAAAGAGAGACTTACTTTGAATACAAACTAGTGAGCAACAAAACAAAAGAGAAATCACTGATGTATGAGGCCTTACATTGACAAAAGAGTCATGTAAATTACGTTATCAATTCTGAAAAGACATAAAATTAAGGTGGTTCAGTCTCCCACCCTGTGTGACAAAATAGCCAAAGGAATAAATGTTAAGACCAAAGGCTCTGCTTCACAAAATGTTTCAGCAAATGCTGATTTGAACGGCTGAAGAAATACTTAAATGAATTAAGTGAACTGAATCAAATCTGAATTAATCAAATGCTTGAATGAAGGAGAACATCAGCACAGAAAACTGTTGCATATTAAGACAATGTTCTTACTAGCAGTTAAATAAGAAGGAATCTGTCAAATCAAACTGCAAGAAGATGCAGCAGAGAGGAGGAAAATTTGTGCAGCTGCTGAAAAAGCAATGCACTGATCACTCTGTAGAGTTGATCCCCTATCTGTGCTTACTCTTTAGTGCTGTGTTTAAGACAAAGCACACCATGTGCAAGCCTTTGTTGTTTTGTTCACTTGGCAATTTCGTATTCCTTGTTACCAACTGCAAATTGATTCCTCTTGCAAACATCAAAGCAGACTTGGTTTGCTTTTAGACAATGACAGCTACAGAAGAGATTTTCTGTTACCTCAAGCAATTTGCGAGCACTTTGCAGAAGATTCAGGCAATACTTAATCCAACACCTTGCAATTTCAGCTTTCCTCTCTGGAAGGTCCTGTTGGTCTGGCTCTGTTTCATCTGCTGAATGGACATAAACACATAAAAACTTTAAGAGAAGTCCAGTATTCCATCAAGACCCTCAAATGTTACATGCAAAGAGTATACTTGTATTTAATTTTCCTCATGGTTAGACAGAAACACTTTCTCCACGTTAGTTTATGTAATAGTTCTGTAAACTGTCACTTCTGGTAGAAACCCATCTAGATTAAGGTGGATTTGTCACATATGAATTCTGAAAATAAACAGATCATAATGTATCTATAAAAAGACCTTTCAGCTTCAAGGTGTTTTACTGGAAAAGTTTTCCAGATCTCTTTGTAGTAACAGAAAGAAATCAGGATAATTCATTTTCTGAGATTCAGCTATCTCTCCAGTAATTGTTTCTGAGGACAAGTGCATTTGCATTGCAACGGGCCCCAGACTTGCCACCAAAAAAGGGAACAAAATAGGGGAAACTGCCTTTAGTTAAGCTACCTTACTGAACAAACATATCATTTATCAGCTCTACAACTTCTGTATTTTTCTCCCCAAAGTATCCCCACTATCATAAATCAGCACTGCTGATGTCTCAAGGTAACATTTTCATAAACCAAACAGACTGCAATGAAAACTCGTTTCCCAGTCTCTATGAAGAAGGCAGCAAGTTAGCTGAACAATGAGAGGACATTCCTACAGGACAGCAGCACTTCTGTTCACTAAATAAAAAGAAAACTTCAGACTCAAACCCCCTGCACTCGTCTTTCATTAGAGCAAATCAATTTCTTATTAAGGAATTAAGAATTGTTGCTAATCCAAGAACAGGCACATTTTTAAATTATGTCTTTGTAGTTTATATTCCAATTTACATGATAAAACGAATGTGCTTGAGAATGACAAATGCTGACTGTGTTCTGGTCTTTCTGTAAGTTAAAACCTTCTGCAAGTCTTCAGCCCAGCTCTCTGTACCGTGAAAAGGAAGGGAAGGTGGGAGAAGCAATTATTCACCAAAACAGGATTATCACTACTGCTATGTGGCACAGGAAGAAGTCAAGACAGAACTTTGCTAACTCATAGTTACTCCCTCTCCACGAATCAAAGCTCTGTCAGCTGGAAGCTTCCACTTGCCCAAGACAGACATACAAGGGTGTGCTGTAGTTAAGCCAAGACTAAGCCTAAAACAGAGCACTGACACTATCAGGGAACCTAAAACTAGGTTTTATCCTAAAACTAGGACAGTTCTAGGAACCTAGAACTATCAGGCCCTAAAACTAGGGCCAGTTCTCTGAAAGTCCCTTCTACTGCTATTCACACTGGGCTGCCAAGTTGTTCCTTTGCATCAATGCCCAAACAACAAGGAAGGCAGCTACAACTCCAAAAACAGCCACTGATGAGGCTGCAGCACCCAACAACCAAAGACAATACAAGTACCTTCTGGATTTAGGTTTTAAAGGCTGTGGTTTTGCTCCCTCTTTTAAAGCTATTCCCAGGAAGCATCTGGTTTGGTTCACTGAATAACTGCCCTCTGATCAATGAGGTAAACTGCATTTTTAGCACGTGTACAAAGCCAAGTGGATAACCAGAGACATTGCCACTGTTGAATTTTAAATTTCACTTTTACTGTGGTATGCTTTCTGAAACACTGGAAACAAGCACTTGACTTTTTCTCACAGGGTCTACACATAGCCAGTCTTGAGCTGTAGTAGCAGTCACTTTTCAGAAACATTCAACTTCATTGAAAAATATTTTAGAAAATTAACACTGGGGTATGTGTTCTTTTGTACACGTCGTTAAACTTCTGTTTTAAACATTAACACGTAATGATGCTTAATTCACAATAATTTTATTCAAAACTTTTTTAGAAACTTACCATCTTCAGCAGATGGCACCTGTCCAGCTTGGCTAAAGATGACACTGGCTGCTGCTAGACAGTGTCGAGCCTCCATAAAGCATTCCTGAGAGGAACAGAAACAGAACAGCATTTAGCACTCGTGTGAGCAGCTCAGGCACTGCCTGGCCAAAGCCCTCACCTCAGAGAGTGAGCACAAAGGAAATGGCAGAACTGAGAGGCTCTGGAGCATATTCCCCAGGCACTGGAAGAAAACACAATTTTTCCACACTTCTTACTGAACGCAATATTTTCTAGTTGTTTTTTCTGTACCACAGCCACAACACCAAGCCTTGCCTTTAATATTGGCTGTGCATTCTGAACGTTCTGACTGCTCTGCTCTCTGCTACTCTGGCTGCCCTGAGGTGAAGGAAATGATGCCTTGTGGCAAACTATCACCACATACAAGTCAACACTGTGAGTCAGAGCTAGATTCCTTTAACCATATTTGTCAGTGCACTGTTAAATAATTAGGGCTATCATCGCAGCAAAAAGATATGAAAATTTGGAGTTACTACTGAAATTATTACTAACTGGCTTAGGTAGGGCAGGAATCTTTTAAAGCATCAGAAAAAAAGCATCTAAATAGCCTGGAATATAGAAATTCCTAAAAAAAGCTGAAGCACTTCCAACAGTAGATTGCTTAGAGTCAACATGTGGCAAACAGCTACCAACTCACACATTCACTTTAATGTTCACATAGGTTCAAACAGCTCTTGAGCACATGCTAAGGTGCAAAGGACAATAATTTATTGCAAACAATAAGCCATACCTTGGCCCTCAGATGCTTTTTGCTTCAGACTTTATTGTGAGAGAACAATATAAGAAAAAAAATTTAAATTAAATTATTACAAACCCAAGGTTTACTTAGGAACATGATATCACATCACTCTAATATTTCATCTCCTATAGAGCTTTTCTCACATCTACACCCCTGTTCATCCTCCCCACTGCCATCACAACATCACAGGAAAACCACCACATCCCCTTCTGACAAAAACTGACAAATGCTTCATGTCAGAAGACAACTTGTAGTTTTATAGGTGCGTATTTTCAATTGATCTTGAAGCGCAGTCTCAAACAGCTGTTTGAACAACTGTTTTAGTTGGCAGTTACATTAATGGTACAATTACAGCAGGAAAGCACTGGATACATTACCTTGGAGAGATAGTACTGTGACAAAGTGGCAGCATTGCGTGCCCATTCTACTGGGTAGTAGCCACAGTACTCGAGCTGGCGTTTCAGAGTAGTGTGGCAATACTGAGCAGCCTTCTCAATCATGTCCAGGTGCTGGTAGACTTGTGCCAGGTAATACAGAGTATGTGTGTAGGCTTTTTCAAATCTGGGAGAAAAAAAAAATAGTCTTTTTAGATTTCTTTATTTTCTTTCCTCCCTAAATACACCCTCATAATTAAAAAAAAAAAAAAAAAAATTTAAAAATAGTGTAAGTATGCTGCCTAACACCCACCTTTTGGATCTTTCTTGGTCTGTGAGTTTTTCTTCTTCTGCCATGAAATGTTCACTGGGATCCAGGGGAGGATTTCCATCCTGCAAGGGTACATGACACATTCAGCAAACTACATCTTTTGCTTTGGCACAGTGCTCCCTCTCCTGGCTGCACATCACTTACCATTTGCCAATCCCAAACTCAACGGGATTGAAGGTTCACGGAATGAGAAGGTTCACAACTTGTAGGAGACTTCTGCTTTTGTACTTTAAAGCAATGCATGCTGCCTGCACTAGAGATACTCAGCCTGCATTCTACAGGACTCTACTGGGCATCTTCACTTTGCACAATAACACACTGGGTTTTGAGGCATCAATTCAACACCAAGCAGGCCTTCAAGTGTGAAATATTCGTTTGCCCAGCTGCACTGATGAGCAGCAGAAAACATCCTGCAGGAAGTACTGCAGAGAACACGAAGTGCAGAGTGCTCAGCAGAGCTGCTGTGAAGGCTAACTGCTGTAAAGGGACTCCCAATATCCACGAGCTGGCAAAGTCATTTATTCTGACAGACAAATGAGACAACACACAATGTGGACTGGAGGATGTATTTGAAGGATGAAGCTGCTAAAGCTTCCTATCAGGCATAACCTACATGCAAGTTATTAAACGTGGTAGCTCCCATCATTGGAAACATTTTTTGTTCTTTAAACCACGAGTTCTGTTGCAATCCTCACACAGACAACTATACACCTTTTGGCATTGCTGAGCCCAAGTCTGCCTTAAGACAACTGTCAATAATTGTTACCAGACAGCTCAGAGGTAACCCCAACAGATTAACATTGCTTATGGCAGAGCTTGATTAGCCTGTGCTTCTCCCATTTCCTTTGCAATTGTGAATAACTTCAGGTGCCAATTCTAAAACACTTCACATGAAAACGCCTTTCAGAGAGAGCTTTTCTCCCATTACACAGTGCATCTGGGAAGGTGTCCAACGTGTCTGCCAGCAACAAAGCCCAGGTTAGTATGCAGCTTGTCTAGCCCTTTCCTAACCCCATTTCTTTCTTAGCTCAAGAGAAAGTAAGGCAGCACACAGAAATCAGTTTCAATAAATACTTCTCATGAATTAATACAGATTTAGGCAGGAACAGGAACAAGGGCAGAGAATACACTCAACTTTACAGGGAAGAACACAATACTATGTTTGCACTGCTTCTCATTCAAAATCCCTGAACAGACTTGTTTACTAGCTTTTAAAGGAAGTGCTTTACTCATCTTAAAAAAATGAATAAATGTACCTAAAACAGATAGTGACAAATAAACTAAAACAAGTTTAACCCACCAGAGCCACATAGATTCTCATATATGATCTTTTAATCTGTAGCTTTCTGTTTACACCTCATTAGTTTTGAAGAGCTGAATTTATAACTCTTCCCCTTGTTTTGTTTAGATACAAACATTCTAATGAGATTTGGAGTATTTTCTGGCAAGACTAGACCTATTCCTGCAAAGAAAAGAACTGAAATGACACAGTAAGCAAAACTCTTGCCTCCTTTGTGTATCTACAGATATATCTCTGATATCAAGCCTTATGTTTTTGCTTACCCTCAGAAAGAGCTCTTAACTCTCCTTTCTATGTGGACTTCATTAATCCAAGCTCCTTGCCTTGGTTTTGCTTTTGGGGGTGGGGGGAACCACCCTGTCCAATTTGTAAGTTAATTAGACCCAGTCAGTAAACAACTAAATCCACCAGCTCAGGAAAATGTCTCCAGCAGCAACAGTTTACCAAAGACTCCCTGACAGGAAGGCTTCCTGACAACCTAAAAAATGGGCAATGTTAAGAAAAGCATATTCACATATTTGTAATTTGTGAAAGACGAATGTTGACATCATTGTATAAATCTGTAGTTTCTTCTAAAAGAAAGACTTAAAGCACAGTTATGTTTGAATATATAATGCTTTGAACTGTAAGTGGCTAATAATGGTGGGGGAAAATGTGTGGCAAGCAATCATCACATAGATATAACCT
This sequence comes from Certhia americana, assembly GCA_018697195.1. Classification (NCBI taxonomy): domain Eukaryota; kingdom Metazoa; phylum Chordata; class Aves; order Passeriformes; family Certhiidae; genus Certhia; species Certhia americana. The sequence continues at coordinate 33,964,318 of CM031862.1, forward strand.
TAGTCAGGCAGCAAAGCCCCAGAAGAAATATTCAGTAAGCACTACTAACAAAAACTTAGTTTCAGAAAAGTCTACAGTGCAAATGTGAAGTACCTGGCAGCACTTTAATCCACTATACCATAGCACTAGTTTAATTTCATAATCACTGGAGCAAGTGCCAGAAGCTTTTGGAAGTCATGTGACAGCTGAGGCTCGGTAGAAATATGGAATTAATTAGAGAAAGAGTCTGCAGAGAGATGCAGTATCCCAACTAATCCAGAGGGCAGGAAATAAGCTGACAAGCTTTTCAGTGCAAGTGGGGCTTTCTTCTAGATCCATTACCTCTCCTGTCACTGTAGGCCAGCATGGCTGCAAAGGTGCAAAGAGGGCAGTAACCAACCAGTAAAGTCTTGCCCTAAAAATCTCCACACATATAAATCAGTACTCTAAACCAGTTTCATGGTAAAACCTGAACTGAACCTGTAATTTCATGAAACTAAGGTCTGTCCAACCTATTCAGCTGTCCTGAGACACAGCTACTGCTTCTTGAAGGCCACAAATGTTTTTAGCTCACTCCAGAACTGTCCCTGAGGCAAGTCAGAGTAGGAACAGCTTTGCATAGAGCTTAAAAATAACACAAGGGAGTCTTTGTAGGATACACAGCAGAATCCACAGCTCAAGAGGTTGTTTAATATGCATGAGAGGGTTAGCTGTCTGTGAGATTGTCCCCTTGGATATGGAACTAAACTACTTGCCCCTGCAAAACACTGCACAGTCAGAGCAAACCATGCAAATACTAGTTTTGTTTCATTTTCCCACTGAAAGCAATGGACGCTTTTATTGCATTTCCATGGTAAGATTTAACAACAGTCCCCATTAGAATCCAAACTCTACCAGGCATCAACTTTGGATTATTAAAGGGCTTTCAAAAGGGACCATTATTTTTGAGCAAAATTATTTTTTATTTTGAAATTAGCAAGTAATGCTCTAATTTGCCTTCTATACTGCAGTACAAGTCGTATCACTTGCCAGAAGTGTCACAGCATAGAGCACAGAAACTCAAAATTCCATTGCATGTTTATTTCAAAGATTACTTAACCTGCAAGTGGCACGTGAAAGTAAGACCTGCTGTGATATTAACACAGTACCTCTTTCATGTACTGATTATACAAGGCTTCTGCAGATTCCAAGTAAGTTTGTGCAGTTTCAATCTCATCCCTTTGAGACCACAGGATCCCCAGATTGTTCTAAAGGTAAAAGAAAAAAAAAAAAGTCACATTCCATTTACATTACACATGTTTTTTCCAAACAATTGATCAGTCTTCATCCTTATATGTATGTGTTTCAATATGATGGATTTCAAAAAAAGCAGAAATCATGCCCACATATTTCACTGTGAGCTGATGGAAAGGGAGGGGTTTTCACACAGCAAATTTCACATAAAAAATGCACCTTACAGTCCTTCTCAGTTTACTCTGCTAGATAATAAGGACTACCATGTTGAAATAACGAGCTTTTTCCACAAAGTATGTTCTACATCCAATTCATGCAGCTTTTAATCACATACAATTTCCATAAAAAGAGATAAGAAACCAGAAATTTGTTAACATGACTCCATAGTAAAAATTAACAGGAAAAAAATATCCTAGGAATGAATGTTTGTATATTTTCAACAATGGAGAGAGAGAGAGATCCAAAAGTTATTGACTACTGCCTTCAAATTTAAGTTAAATAAGTTAAGTACATAGCAACTTACTGCATCTGTGAAGCCAACTTTGACAAAAAGTGCCTCTAATTTTATTAGTTAGATGAAGGTGTTAATAATCTATGTCTGATGAGCTAATTTAAATCCTAGGAAGTGCTGTTACAGAACTCAAGAGGGCTAAAAACCCCCCCAAAACCTTCAAAATAATTAGAACGTGTAGCTGTATGCCAGCCCTACGTCCCTTTTAAGTCCATTCTACTGTTTTTAGAAGAAAGCACATCACATGTTGTTTATGAACTGGAACACTTTGCCCAAGGCCAAGCAGTGGAACAGCCCAGATTCCAGCAGACAGAGACTGGGAAATGCAATCTTATGCAAAAGCTCAGAAATCAGAAGTGGAGCTAAAGAAACAGGCAGAGAAGGGACAAAGGAATGCTTCTTCCCACAAAATAGCAGTCAGTGCTGTGACAACACACTCCAGACATCCCAGAAGGTGGAGAAGTACTGCCACAGATGACAATCATTGCTTTTAAATCAGAAATGGTTTAAATTAAGTACTCAAGCTTACAGCCCTTGGGAGCGAGGGCTGAGGGTTGATTTCTGAGCACTGTGCTCAGCTCCACACATTAGGACAGTGCCAGGTAACAGCAGGCCCATCCCTGTTGGACCACAGAACCTCACATGCATAACAAACTGTATCCTGCTGCTTCCTGAAGGCCATGCAGACAGACTTTGGGCTAACAGAGAGAAGAGCTGCTTTCCAGCACAATGCAGAAGCACAGTGGAATCTCTGGTCCTGAGCCACATCTCCCCAGGAACATGTGGGAAGATGTTTGCTCCAGCTGGAGCAATCTCCTTAACTCACAAAGGGTGACAGAGTTGTAGCAGTGTGTCCAAACCCTCACACTGAAGGACAAGGAGATGTAACCTCACTGTTCCAGACAACTCAGATGATTCAACCAGTGTAAAACAAGTCATCCTTTCACTTGCACCTTTCCATGTCAGCCCACAACCCCTTGACAGTTTGATGAGGAGCCTTCTCTAATTAGGGCAACCAATTGACAGAGATGCTCCTCTAAATAACTGCTCTATTTCATGTAGGGTCTAGAGTTAGATACCTAACTATACAACAGCTACCATGACAGAGTGATCAAATAAAGGCCCTTCTGTGAATCTTTGTGTAGCAAGAACTAGTTCTGATAACAGTATTCCTTTCTTCAGAATAAAAAGAAAATATTATTACTTCAAGCACCAACAAAACTGCATTTACCCATCTGGGACAAAATGTAATAGCTTAAAATGTAACAGGCAATGCTGAAAAACAAACAATTTATCATTTCAGGAATAACGCACCAATAAAAGCACCTCCCAAGATCACTTTGACAACCAATGAGCTAAGGACTTACAAATAAATTCTGGACTTAGCGAGGTTTTTTCCTAATTTATTCGTGCACAGTTCTTACGAGGTTTGTCTCAGTCTGTCCAGAAGAGCACGCTGCTCTGTCAGCACCCAATTTCAATGAGAATACATTTTAGACGCTCTGCACGCCCAAAGGCATCAGCAGGAGGCTCAAAACAGAAAAGCACCCCTCCAACAGCCAGCACCTGCGAATGATTCCTTGCAGCAAGAGCTGAAGGCCAGAGCTGCCGTGTTTATCATGGTTAAACGAGCAGCACCTGCCAGGACTCGGGAGCGCCCAGGATCCCTTCGCAGCAGAGCCCACCCCGCAGGCACAAGGCCCCGCTCCGCCTGAGCCCCCCGCCCCACCGACACCCCCTGCGGCCTCCCAGCCCACCTGGGCCTGGATGTAGAGGGACACACAGTCCGGGGAGAGGCGGTGCGGCTCCAGGAGCTGCGTGCAGCGCTGCAGGTGCTCCTCGCCGGCCGACAGCTCCTCGGTGTCCGTGTGGTTGACGCCCAGCTCGTACTCCAGCACGGCTCGCCGTACGGCCAGCACCGCCTCGCCGCCCTCCTCGGCGGCGCTCAGCAGCTGCTTCACCTCCTGCAGCAGCGCCCGGGCGCTATACTTGGAGCGGTAAGGCTCCGTCTCGGGGTCCTTGAGGGACTCCACGGCCGAGAGAGTGCGGGCGGCGCGGAACTTCTCGCACACCGCGGGCCAGCCCCCGCCCGCCGCCGCCATCTTGCCGCGCGCAACGCCCGCCCCGCCGGCCGCTGACGCGCGCGCGCC
>CM031862.1:33969894-33981701 GCA_018697195.1 Certhia americana
ATCCCACTACATATATATTTCTGTTGGGTTTTTTAGGAGGCAATTCCTGCATTATCATTTAGGAGTAATGTCTCTAATAAGTCTTTTGAAGCACTTGACCAATATCAATGCCTTTTTTTTCCCCAATAGTGTATACATAAACAGCATACTCATGATAGGTTACCACATCCTGAGAAAGGAGATTGAGTAGGGTAGTGCAGTATAAATATTCTGTACCAGTACTTCAGCACTCCAGCCTTGATCCCTGCACAACCTGGCTACGTGTGAACACACACAAAGCCCCAAATGTCTCCATTCCCAAGGCTGGGCCACCTTACCATCTTCCCCTTGAGGAAACGCATTGCAGACACTTTGTTATCAACCTCCTCCCCAAGCTGCTCCTTCAGCCCCCGCCAGGCATAGCCCATGGTATGCATCTCTATTGAACACTTCAACACCATGGTCACAAAGCCCTGCAGGAAACAGAGAAAAATATTTAACAAGGCTAAACTTTGTCAAAACTACTGCTAGAAATCAGACAGAACTCCCCCAAACTGATACAAGAACCACAGTTCAATCACACAGTATGCCCAAAATTGTTTTACCACACAATGACTTGGTCATTCCTCCCTAAATGCATTAAAAGAGGAAGTGCTGTTACTTTTCTTCTGTCAAGATCTCTTTGAAATCAGGCAATCACATACTTGCTAAACTTGCAATATGACAAATGTAGATCCTTGATAAGGGGGAAACTACAATAGCATGAACCAATCTATTTGCTTATAAAATGTCATTAGTTAAACTCTCAGAGCATCAAAGTCTTCTGTCACTTCAGTCTCTGGAGAAATTCTTTCCATTTTCATCACAAGAAAATTTACCGATTTCAAGTTTCTCCTGGGAAGAGCCGATTTCAGCTAAGGAACAAGCAACACAGAAGGAGCCTGGGGGTAACAGCTATTCAGAAAGCCAGCTGAAAAAGCCTGGGAAGGAGATGGCACACATGGCCTGGACACATGCAGTTCATGCATCCATCCCTGTCACCATGATTACTTACGGCTGTTGAGTTGAGCAGGGAGCGCTGCTGGATGTGAGCTGCCCCAGAAATGTGTGCCAGGGCTGCAGCCAGGGCAGCCACTGCCCCCTTCTCATCTATCAGCTCCTCAGCTGATTTCCTGAAGTAGTCTACTGCAGAGGGAGGAACGGCCTCCAGCAACCTGCACGGTTACAAGATGGGTTTAAAGAGATAAGAAAACACCAGTGTGAAGTGCAGCCATGTTTAAGAAGTACCCTAAACTGGTTATTTCTAAAAAAGGCAGGGGAAAAAAAAAGATAGGAATCTAAGAACAGCTACTTCTGCAATGCTATTTCTGGTACAACAGCTCCCCCCATCATTTTTAAGTACACAGTGAACCCAACACCATGCCCATCATCTGCCTTATACTGGTCAAATCCTCGCTAAATATAATAATCTGCTTCAAGGCAATTTCCATCACAGGGGCAGCAAATGTAAACAGGGCTGCATGGAATAAAAGGCCACAGCCCTCAGAAATAATACAAAGAAACACAAGCCAGGGCTGAAACACCCTCACTACTGCAGAATAACTCCTCATTATACCAAGTATTGCTTTTTGCACACTGCTTCCACCACGTTATCCAAGCAGACAAAATCAATTTCTCCTCATGACAGTAATTCCCTGTTCAGTCTGATTTCTGATTTTATAAATCTCGGTTATTTTTTTGCAAAGAAAAGAGAACATTATGTTCTATGAAAAGGTCTGTGTTCAGCACACAGATTTACTGATACCATCTTAGGTTGTCTATACACAAAGCAGCTGACTTCTACAGCATAGGCAATGCCATGCTCACATATCTAAGCTCTTAAAACTTAGCATTAAGCCCTAAGCATCTAGAGCAACAACAACTCTAAACCTTTTTTTTCAGAACAGGCAAATAAACTTACTTTTTGGCATCACTACTTGAAGCTTTAATTACATCTGTAGCAGAGGGAACGCCTACACGCTTAAAAGTAATACCCTGAAATCAAGAAAACAAATTAGACAGGATTCAATTGTAGACTGCTGAAAATACCTTTAAGTCACATTACTGAGATATCTACTTACTGTTTGCAAGATCAACATACTCTTTACTAAGAGTACTCACTTTACTACTCATTTCTAAAGATAAAATAAAGCTTTTAAGGTCCCAACTTTGTTCATCTGGAGCCACTTTACTCCAATGTACAAGCAGACTGTGATGCAAGGCATGGTCTGCCTCATGTCAGCCTGCTTGCTGACATCCACAGAGGACTGCCAGCATGGGAAAACTCAGGCAATGCAGGAACAGGCTGATCCAGAAGCATTTACAAACACCAAATACCAGCACTTCAGGCCTACTAGTCCATGGGACTGAAGAGTCCCATTCTGGACTCAGAAACCCATGAGAACAAAGTCTAAGAGTGGCAGGGTCCTTTTAGGAGCTGATTAATTTTCTTAAGCAGAGGTCTGAGGTACAACTCACCGCTTTGTGTTCGACTTGTTTCAGAAGATCTTCTTCTCTTCTCTGAAACAAGCAAATGCAGATACCAGTCCGGCCAGCTCGACCCGTGCGTCCAGAACGGTGGATGTAGGAATCCACATCCTTCACAAATTCAGATCGAAGTGTGAAAATCCTTATGTTATTCAAACTGCTGACATTTCAGAATAAACGCAAGCTAAATTCAATTCCTAAACCTAAGGAGTGACACATTATGTGTTTATACCCAAACTTGTAACTACACATAAACCACTCAGGTTTGCATGGGCTCCCCCACCCAAAACATGTGGCTCAGCTTTAACCAACCCTGCTGACAGACATTTAAATTTTTTTTAATAAAAAGCTCCACTGGAGTTTCAAAAGATGAAACGGGCAGCAGAAATATTTTAGAGTTTTTATGAAACTCAGCAGCATTCAAAAGGAATTCAGAAAAGTTGCACAATGTCAAAACCTATCTTATGAGTTGCCAGAGTAAACAAAACCCAAGCCTTTAATCAATGCTCAAACTACAAAACTATAAAATTTTAGGCCTGGCATTTATAAAATATTCACCTAATTTGTGAATTGGAGCAGAACATACTTCTGATAAAACAGAGAAATAACCCACCATTCTGGCACAAAAAAAAGTAAATACAATTTTATTTTAGTTTCCTCTAACAACTTACTTTTGGTGGTGAGCACTGTATAACAAGGTCAACTTCAGGAATATCCAAACCACGTGCAGCTACATTTGTTGCAATCAGCACTTCAAACACACCATTTCTGAAGCCTTTTAATGTAATTTCTCTCTGTTTCTGTGGAATGTCACCATGCAAGGACTGGGCATCCTGTCAGTGCAACAAGTCATTAACATGACATTTAGTGGCAGTCTAGGCTGTAACATCTAAAGAATAACTGCAAACCCCAAAACGCTGTGCAGAACAACAGAAAATAATTACATAGCTGATACTGAAGAAATATAAAGCATCCTACTTTGATCCTACTCTGGGTTTTACTGTGAAAGCAGCATGGCCAACAGGCAGAAATTATTGCTGCAAGTTCTTCATGTGGATAGTATACAAGATTTCCCTAATATGAGGGAAACCATGTATTCCCACCACTGCTCACTCCCCATAAACCAGCATTTAGCATTGAACAGGATTTTCTCTGGAAAATATGCAGCACTTTTCTTCACATTCAGAAAAAGGGCAATAATTCAAGCAAGCACAGAAGACCTGCTCAACAGATCACCTGTGTTCCAAACAAACTCTCTGCAAACCTTCCAAGGGCAACAAGACATTTTATTCTACCATATTAGTTGGATTTTCCTGAATGACTGTCCAAAGACCAAGTGCCATTAAGAGATGGGAATCCAAAAAGCACACTAATATAAGATGGGACACATCCACTACACTAGCTCTTGTTTCTTACAATTGTTACTATCTCCTGGCTATTCAGCATAAGCTGTGTATTTCCTATTAATCCGTGCCCTGCAGTATTTTAAAGCCTAGGGAATAAATTCATAATCTCTGTCAAGAGGATGTTTTAACTTCAAAGTTCAATTTTTAGAAACAGTTTTCGTAAGTCTTAAAACCACCCAGAGAAACAATTTTCTCCACACAGCTGCAACCTTCTATTTATTTCAAGGCATTCAACCCTTGACTGTCCCAACCAGCTCAGCCCTGGTACCTGTTTGAGTGAAGCATTCATTGCCAACTCGTTTGCTTCCTTTTTGGTCTCACAAAAGACAATGGTGCGCCCACGGCTGCCACTGTAGACCTGAATGATGTCCCCAAGGACCCCTGCTCTCTGAGATGAGCGACACTGTATAGCCAAATGCTGTTTGGGAAAGAAACAAAAAGCCTGTGTTAAATCCAAACCACACGCAGGACACACAAAATGAACAAAAAAAAAGCATTTAAATTCTTTATAAGCTTGCAAATGACAGCCCCCACATGAAAGCTTTGCTTACAACATCTGCATGTCAACTATGTTAAAAGTTATTCCACATGCCCACTTATAAAGTCAATGCATAACCCATTCTATCAAGGCCACTTGCTCTCAGGACCTGCACTGCTCTGCAGCAGAACAACTCACTTCCACAGTTGTGGCTGTCCTTTGAGTCTTCTTTCCAATCAGGTCAATCTGTTCATACTCATCTCTCATGTATTTTTTTGCTACATCATAAACCCATCGTGGACAAGTTGCAGAAAACAGCAGTGTCTGCGGGTTGTTCTCAGAGCCTGGAAGGAAAGGCCATCAACTTCAGACATCTCAACAGACCATGTCACTTGAGAACTGATAAAAAAGCAAGAGTTGCTCCCACACTGACAGGTCCCTATGTGCACCAAGTCCGTACAAGCTGTGATGAAACACTGCCAGCAATCAGCTTTTCGTGGCTTTTGAAGCCTCAGTAATAGGTCTCTCTCACTCATTAATTATTGAGATTTCTGTTTCCAGTAATTCAAGCCTTTTCAAAAATTCTGGCATTAGTGAAATGTGGCAAGGAGTTTCACGCATTAAAATAACTTCCTTCTGCGCCGTACCTGGTGCCTGACAGCTTTTCTAAACACCCACTACATTAAAAAAGAGCAAATACTCCCTAGCAGTCAGCTTTGTGTGATGACAAGTGTACAGACAAACCATAACCCTAACCCTCTGCTCAAGTCACCTCTCTCAGGAAGAGCAACACTAGGGCTTAGGGAGATGGGTTTGCTGCTTTCTTCCCTTCTTTTAACTTCACTTCTTCCAGAAATGCCATTCCAGCCCTTCAGCCTTCTGTCACCTCTCTCTGAACCTTTTCCAATTCAACCTTGCCCTTTCTACCATCACACAAAGAATTTAAGTTAGAGGCACACCAGAAGTTTTGTAAGTAGCATAAACGTGTTTTCTGCATTGTCCCCTATTCCCCTCCTGATGTCTGAGTTCACCTTTCTTATAGGACGATCCCAAGATTTCTTCCACTTGTTCAGCAAAGCCCATGTCTAACATATGATCCACCTCATCCAAAACAACATGCTTTACACTGGACAGCTCCAGCTTGCTGTTCTGAATGTGGTCTTTGATCCGGCCAGGAGTTCCCACTAGAATATCGATGCCACTTTTGAGCAGATCAACTGGAAGACAGAGAAATAAGGACAATGTCAGACTGCTAGGAGACAGCATGATAAAAAGGTAGCAGTACACAGCAACACTTCCCATTTTAGAAGCAAAAAGCTGCTGCCCTTTAACCACAACACCCAAAAGCAACCGACACAGAAGCTAATTGCAGTCCTAGCTGCTCTGTCAGGAGTACCAGACAAACCCCCCCTAAAGTTACAGGGAAATACACCAATTTCCAAGCAACAATCAGTTGACCTTAGAAACCTTCAGAGCCTTACTACATGGAAACACTTCAGTTTTCCAGCTAAACTTTGTCACAGCTACCTCTGCAGACACACAGAGCCACAGGCACATACACAGTTCTCCCCTTTCCATAAACTGTGACCTAGTCTTGGTCTGTGCTCACACAAAAACACAATAAAGAAGAACATAACAGGACTAGACACTTCACAGAGCTACAACCATTCTTTTCCATTAAGATTTATTGGAACCAAAATAATTCAACCCAGGCTGCGTGCTTCCTTTGACACCCATGCCATTTGAGTTCCTGACTGAACTCAAAGTCTGTGGGGGCAAAAAACCCATTTTTACTTATGGAGCCCATTTAAAGTCAGCCTCAATCCATTAATAATTCCTTAGCAGTTACTTACGTTGTTCTTTATATGGAGTTCCTCCATAAAAACAAGCAATTGACAGTTTTTTTGTGAGAGTCTTGAAGTCCTTGGCTACCTGAGTGGCCAGTTCTCTGGTTGGAACAAGAACCAGCACCTGAATGGAAAGAAAAACAGACAAAAATGCAGCTGAGCTTGAGAGAAGATGTAGGAGAAAAGAGTTTACTTCATGCCAAACAGCTTGCACTCCCATCTTTATTCTATACTTGTGGCAGAGGTGCCCACAGCTTCCCACCATCCCAGCAGTATTAACATTCCCTGCCACCTGGAGCCAGCAAGAGGGAACAAGGGAAAGTGCTACAAGATAACCAAGACTAGAACCAGGGCCATTTTCTTTCTTATGTTAAAGCCAGATTAAAGACACTTCAGCAACATTACTAAGGGCAAGGAAGATGCAGCTCAGAATTAAAAGGTTGGAACAGTCACTAAACCTGGTGTAGTAGGATTTTAAAAGATACATAGTGTGGTGCACTCCAGCCTTACATCCTTCCTTTTCTCCACCAACCTGCCTTCCTCCAGTATCTACCATTCCCCCCAACATAAAAGAATGAACCAATAAAACAAAGAGCTGAACTAATCTCTTAAAATCTTTCAGCCAGTAAGATTTTAAAACTTTACATCACCTTTACAGTTAATAAAACAAACAGATAAACCAGGCAGCAAATCTGCCCACTATGTATAGATCTGCAGCCTAATGATAAATACACACTGCAATGCATGAGAACAGGTATCTGATCACTGGCACCTGGTTACCAATTCCATCCCTGGTAAACACCACTTTCATCTCTTGAGTATCCAGACATGAAAGGGGGAACAAAACCCCAAAGCCTTCAGTTATCACCATGGAATTTGTAATGAAAAACAACCTCAGCAAACGGAGCCAAGTCCATGTGACTCAAACGTGACCCCAGAAGAGGCAGAGAACTGAACCCCAAAGTTGCACACACTAAGTGCCCAAGGCCAGCAGCCTGGGAGTTCCTTAGACACTGCTGCAGTGCCCTGACTGTTTGCCCAAACAGAGTCACAAGGGATCCCAAACACAAAATGTGTCAGTGCTGTGATGCTGCAAAACTCTGTCACACTATCTCCTGATCTAAGCAAAGTATTCAGTACTAGAAAAACCAGTAAAAGACAAAGAAGTCCCCAGAGAAAAATCCCAAAGCAACAGTAAAACCACTTTCAAAACCTGCCATGCTCTAAGGTTTAGGTGTAAACCCATAAGTCTAAGTTACTTTTGGTGCACGGCCTCTTCTCCCATCCTGTGAGACACTCTGAAGTTTTTCAATCAGTGGAAGAGCAAAGGAAAGGGTTTTCCCAGTTCCTGTTCGAGCTTGAGCAATTACGTCTTTGCCATCATATATGGGCTGGAAAGTCTCCGCTTGAACGGGGAACAGGTATTTTACACCTCGAGCTGTAAGATAATGGAAAGAGGTTTCACTAAAAGGCAAACTAACAATTAGAAGCCCTCATATATAAATTGCCCCAAATATGGAGGGCACACCACCTCAAATCCTGTATACAACAGAAATTGATACTTAGAAGAAAACCATGTTATTTTTGTGTTTTATTCCTACTCTAGATCAAAATGCATTCCATCCACATGGTGGGTGTTGAGTATCCACGATGTATCCAGTCTTCTTTGTGATGTAGAGTTTAAAACAGGAGAGGAAGGAAAAAAACCAACGTGCTTTTCCTGATACAGCTCAAGATTTTGTGGTGGCTATGTTCTGAAGGCAAGAAGGTGATGGAGTTTCTTTCAAAACATTCTAAAACTTCAAAGAGATTTTGCACAGTGGAAGTGAAACAACTCATCCAAAAGAAACTTCAGAGCAAGGAAAACAAAGCAATAAGGAGAATTTTTCCTGACAAACAAGAAGCGCACATCTACCCGACACAGGGGACAAGAAGCCTACAGCAATTACTTCCTTAACAAAACTAATCACAAAGAGATAAGAAATGCCCCAAATTATGAGAATAACCCTAGACAATCTGTTTGCAAAAGGAAAATAGTCTTCATACACAAAACTCCATTAGGCTTGTCTAAAAAGCATTATCATAGACAGCAGACATAAGAACAGAAGATATAGAAAACAATGCTGACAAGAAATTCGTCTCTAGAATGTGTATCTAGGAATAACCACTCCATGAAGAGTAATGTCACCTTAAAGCACCTGAAATTGAACAAACCAGAAAACTTTTTTCTACTAACAACAGCAGATTCTGTGAATCCACAGCGACTGCTCATTCATTGAGCAGTCATTCTTACCACACAAACGTAACATAGTTTAGGACTATTTACCCCTGGCTTATGCAGGTAACAGAGTGCAAATCCAACCAAATGTTTATTATTATTATTTCCTATTTACAGAAATGTCTTTTACCATATGAACTAACCTGTGAGAAGTTTGATAGTATCTTGTGAGAGAGGAAAATTAGAGAAGGCGCCTTCTTTTGCTTCTTCTGTCAGCTCCTAATAGGATAAAAAAAAAACAAAACAGAAAAAAAGACTTAGTAGTCCCCCAAGATGAGCACAGAACATACCCTACACAGTCAGTCAATTAAAGCTGTGCATTTGCTTTACAACCACTATTTAACCAGATACCTCCTTTCTAGTCAACGTAAAAGAAAATCCTTTTGAGGTACGCACTTGGCAAGTCAGGAAATGGAACTATTTGTTAAAAATCTTAATTACAGTCCAGTGAAACCATGAGAAAACTTTTTCACAATGGCATTTACCGCGAGGGGGAGAGCACGTGGGGAACAGCTCCCACGTGTGAGGCTGGGCAGAAGGAGCAGGATGCCGGCAGGATGAGAGCCGGGATGGGTATTCCCGATACACACGACCCAGCGGCAAAACGTGTCTACAGCAGATGCCTCGTGCTCGCAGTGCCTCGCAGCTCAAGTCTGCACACAGCGCGCAGTACGTGTTATTAAGCCCGCTAATTACCAGCAGAACGTTAATTAACCAAGACAAAGGCTTTACTGGCAGAGCATCCCTACCTCGGCGTTACTGTCCTGCTCTCCGACAGCCACGCTCTGGGCAGCCGGGGATGATTTCACTGCGCGCTGGGACGCCAAGGCCTCTCCCACCAAACTGTTGCTCTTGTCCTTGACTTTTTTCGTCTTCTTGGGCACGGGGGGCTCGAAGACGCCATCCTCCAGCCCGCTCTCCTCGGGCTGCACCTGCCCGGCCTCGGCCTTAGCGCGCCGCTTCGCCTTCACCTGCCCCTTCACCTTCTTCTCCGGCGTCTCCTCCTGCTGCGGGAAAGCCGCGGTCACACGGAGGGAATCCCTTCCTCTGCCCTGCCCGCCCCCAGCCGACTTTAATCCCCCTCAAGCCGGTACAAAATGGCGGCACCCGCGGCCGCACGTGGCGCTCCCACCTTGACCTTCCTCCGGCGGCCGCGGCGCAGCGACTCTGCGGCGGCCGGCAGCTGGGGCTCGGCGGGGCTGTGCTCGGGCTCGGCGGTGGGCATGGCTGCCGGCCGCTCGGTAACCGCGCTGCTGCCAGCGCCGCTCTCTGCGCGGCAGCCCCAGGACGCGCGCCCAGCCCGGCGCGCAGGAAAGTGAGGCGGGCGGCCGGCCCGCGGGGCAGCGCCGCCGCCAGCAGCACCAGCGGGCCCGCCCCGGACGCCGGTCACAGCCAGCCCAGCCGCCGCAGCCGCCGCTCGCGGGGCCGCCGCCCGCACCGGGGGAGCCCGAGCTGCGCCGCCCGACCCCACACGGCCACATGCAGCCCCGCGCCCGGCCCGCCCCTTCCTGCCGCACAGCCTGCCCTCACGGCGGCATTCCGTCAGCGCCTCCGCCGCAAGCAGCTCGCCCGCGCCTTCCTCGTGCTCGCCTCCGGCTCGCATCCGTGCTCGGACTCCCCTCGTTTCCGGTGTGACAAACAAGACAATAGTGCAGACCCGAGAGACCTCGTGATTTGCGAGCGCCGCCAGCCTGGTGCTCGGTGGTTGTAAAGTGTAACACTGATTTATGTAAATATGAATATCATCTATATCGATAACAACTGAGACGGACAAAAGACTCTCTAACAGTTAAGTTAGAAAGTGTATGTTTATTGACGGGCCGGGCAGCCCGTGGGGGATAGCTCGCCAATACGCACTGCAAAGATCACAGGTAATTACAGAGCTTTTATCCACAGAATGTTGAATACACAAACTACAAATGCATATCATACCCTGTCACCGCCTCTTCTCTTCCAATGCTAATTGACAAAAAGGCTATTCACATGCGTAGTTTGCTCTCTGAAATGAGTCGGGGGTCTTATGTGGGAGTGGTCACCAAAAGGGGAAGTAAAACTAGTCTCCTAGTTCTAAACTTTTAACCTTGATGGAAACGGCATAAAGGACTCCTTGGAGTTTCCTGTCCCAAACTGTTTTATGAGATAGAGGGTCTGCAAATCATCTTGTGGTTTTGGGGTCTATTGTTTTCATCAATTCCCTGTTTTTCGTTACAAGCCAGCTACACAAACATAAAACTTGACAGACAATGGTTTAGATCGGGATAGGTTATCTAAAATCCGTCTCTCTCTTTAACCATCCTCTGAAATTTTTAACTGATTTCAGCAAAGCTATTCTTCCCAGCTAAACAGCAATATCTTTCAAAATTAGGTCCAACACCACAGCCAGCTTTTGCGACGTCCTCACGCACAGAAAATGCAGGGCTGGGAATGTGCCCGCACAGCCCCGAGTAGGGATTGGTCACTCTTCCACACAAATTGAAGTAATCCCAGGTGATTTCTCCACAGGCTCTGGAGAAGAGTCTTAGCCCCCTAGGTAGGCGTCTTTCTGACCCATACCGTGATTTTTTCGTTATGCTTACTAAAACATAGTTCAGGGTACATGGACTTGAATATTTTTGCACAACCCAACAGTATAATAGCTACCTCAAACACACTGATGAACTTCATCCCATAAAGCTTGCTAGCTCCAGGATCTCCTTCAGTAAGGGCTGCTGCTTTATCAGTTCCACTATTCGGCTTGAAATATCCCAAAGATCTTACAATGAAAAAACATCCTTACCTATGATAAATCTTGAAATATTCCACATTTTACAACCCCACTCCTTTTACTTCTATTCTCATGTTTTCCCCCACCCCACCCCCCCCCCCCCCCCCCAACACACCCCAACACCCCACACTCAACTCTTCTCAATTCTTTCCTCCTCTTCTCTCCACTCCTCTTTTTTTTGATCCTTTCTCTGCATTTTCACAGGGTTAATGGGTCTCCTCACAGTTCTTGCGCTCAGGGAAGCTTCCCCTCATGCTTGCAACTGCCTTTCCTACCCATTTTATAAGAGTCATATTTTGGGATAGAAATTAAAAACTACTAAGTTTTAGGGAAAGAAGAGTTCATTACAAATCCATAAAACTAAAAACCAATCGGATTTATTTTTCTTTCAAGGGCTCCAGCTGCCACGCTCCCACTCTGACACCTTCCCACATCTCCCACCGCAAATACTGACTTCAAATACGTGACAACAAAATATGAAGTTGTAAAAAATATTTAATTTATCAGAAAATGTACAGGTTTGAGCAGC
>CM031862.1:33981846-33997763 GCA_018697195.1 Certhia americana
TCAGAAGGTGAGAAAAAAAAATGAGACTTTTGAACGTATTTTAATATTACAAACAATTTACCACTTAGGGAACTAGGTAGGGGGAGCGGAAAAGAGTAGTAAGGAGCTTAAGTTACCAGGAGAAGGCTGTGTTTGCTGTCTTTTTCTGGTGTGTTATTTGTACCTTTGGGGAAAAGACCTTCATTTGCGATTTTTTTTGTCAGACTACTACTTTGCTCATAAAGCAATTTCTGTTCATTTTAGAAACAAAAAATTGCAAGAAAAAACCTTCCCCCAAAAATCGTACAAGAAAAAAGAATTGTTCTTTTGTTTCTCAATGCTCTTTGAAATCTTTTTTTCCATACATGTCTGGTGCGGTCAAACTGGAGCTGGGCGTGCACTGTATAATACATAGATCTGAATGTGCTTGCTCCAACCTGTACATTTTTCAGTCTGATAAAATTCCAAAATATTATTACGTACAACTTCATAGGTTTTCACGTTCGTCAGCGATATTTGAACGTAATTTTGCGGTGGAGATGATGGGAACGGTGCAACAGCAAGTGGGAGGCAGCTGGCAGCTGGAGCCCCTTGAAAGACAAAACAATAAATCACGCATTGGTTTTTTAGATTAATGGAAAATTTGTAATGAGTCCTTCTTCCCTAAAAACATGAGTAGTTATCAAATAATATGCTCAAAGATCCCCAAAATATGACTCCCTTATTAAAATGGGTAGAAAGGCAGTATGTGCCAAGAGCAGGGAGTGGCAAGCTCCCTGAGGAGCACAAGCAACGGGGGAAGGGAGACCCATTAACCCCGGTGAGGAGAGTGGCAAATGGGGAATATGTTCAAGATTATACTATCGGTAAAGTGGATGTTTTTTCTATCAGTGTAAGATCTTTGGGTATTTTCAAGCCAGAGTATCAGTGGAACTGATAAAGCAGCAAAGACGCCCTTACTGAAGGAGATCCTGAAGCTAGCCAAGCTTTTGGAAAGTTCACAGTGATCGCTCTTTGAGGTATTCTATTATACATTGGTTGGGATTGGCAAAATATTCAAGTCGTCCTTGTAACCTAGAACTATGTTGTAGTACAATAAACAAAAAATCACGGCTATGGGTTTTCCCCGCCCCAAAGAAAAAAAAAGAACGAGCCTACCTAGGGGGCTAAGACTCTCTATCCACGAGCCGGGTGGAGAATCACCTGGGATACTCATCAATTTGGTGGTGGAATGTATGACCAATCCCACTACTGCTGGCTGTGCCGGCACATTTTTATTTTTTTTTTTTCCCACCTCTCATTTCGTGCTGAGTGGACGGCCTCCAGACGTCTGGCTGGTGTTGTTGGAGACACTAATTTGTAAGATATTTCTGATTTAGCTGTGGAAAAATAAGCTTTGTGAAATCATTAAAATAAATTCATAGGATGTTAGAGAGGACCGGATTTTCGATACCTATGTTTTCCCCCCGGATCTAAAAACTCATTGTCTTAGTCAAGTTTATGTTTGTGTAAGCTGGCTTGTAACGAAAAACAAGGGAATTGTATCACCATAGAACAAACCCAAAACCCAAGATGATTGCAGACCCTCATCCTCTAGAAACGTTTGGGAACAGGCACTTCCAAGGAAGTCATTTATCACGTTTTCCATTCAAGGTGAAAACAGTTTAGAACGAGGACTGACTAGTTTTTACGTCCTCTTTTAATGAGGTCGTCCAGCACCACGCTGTGCTTTTTCGCCCACATAAGCCCGCCCCCGACTTCATTTCAGAGATAACAAACTTAACGCATGCTGAATAGCCTTTTTATGTCAATTACCTTGGGGAAGAGGGCGTGACAGGAGGTAAACTTAATATGCATTCTGTAATTTTGATCGTCTTTCACTACCATTTTCGGTGATCTAAAAAGGCGTCGTAAATTACCAATTTGAATCTTTGCAGCGTGCGTATTTGTGAGAGCTATCCCCACGCAGCTTGCCCGTGCCGTCAGATAACATACACTTTCTACTTCACTTAGGTAAAAGAGAATCTCTTGCGATCCGTCTCAGTTGGGGTACATAACGATAACCTAGATCGATATTGCATAAGTCCTTTCCTTCTATGTCAACGAAAAGAAAAAATCCTTCTCGAGGGTGACGAACGGTTGGAACCAGTCGAGAAAAATCAGGAGAATGGAACTATTGTGTTTTAAAAACGTCCTTAATTACAGGTCCAGTGTGAAACCATGAGAAACGTTTTTTTTTTCGGATTCACAATGGCATGTTACCGCTGGAGGTGGGAGGAAGCACGTGGGAACAGCTTGCCCACGTGTGGGCTGGGCATAGGAGCGGATGCCGGGTAAGGTAGGAAGGAGGGAGGGAGGAAGGAAAAGGGGGGGGAGAAAAAAGGGGGGAGAGGGAGAAAGAGAAGGGAAAAGGGAAAAGGGGGAAAAAAGAGAGAAAATGAAGGGGGGGGAAAAGGGGGGGGAGGGAAGGGGGGAGAGGAGGGGGGAAAGAGCGTCGGCCATAACGCACGGCAAGATCACAGTAATTACAGAGCCTGTTTATCCACAAAATGTTGCATACACAAAATAACCAATGCGCCTATCATACCCCGTCACCGCCTCTCTCCTCAATGCTAATTGACAAAAATGCTATTCAGCATGACGTATTTTGCTCTCTGAAATGAGTCGGGCGCTTATGTGGGTGGTGGTCACCAAAAGGAGGAAGTAAAACGTCTTTCCTCGTTCTAAACAGTTAAGCCTTTGATGGAAACGTGATAATGACTCCTTGTATGTTTCCGTTTCCCAAACTGTTTCTAGGATAGAGGTCCTGCAATCAATCTTTGTGGTTTGGGGTCTAGTGATCAATTCCCATTGTTTTTCGTTACAAGCCATCTTACACAACATAAACTTACAGACCCAATGAGTTTTTAGATACGGTATAGTTATCTAAAATCCGGCTCATCTCTTACCCAGCCTCTGAATTTTAATGATTGCAGCAGAGCTTTTTTTCCCATCTAAATCAGCAACTATCTTCAAAATTAGTGTCTCAACACCCACCAAGCCACTTCTTGGCGCCGTCCCCCATGCACAGAAATGCAGGTCTGGGAATGTGCCCGGCACAGCCCCGCAGTAGGGATTGGTCACTACTTTCCACACAATTGAAGTAATCCCAGGTGATTTCTCCACAGGCTCTGGAGAAGAGTCTTAGCCCCCTAGGTAGGCGTCTTTCTGACCCATAGCCGTGATTTTTTGTTATGCTACTAAAACATAGTTCAGGTTACATGGACCTTGAATATTTTGCCAACCCAACAATGTATAATAGACATACCTCAACACACTGATGAACTTCATCCGTAAAGCTTGCTAGCTCCAGGATCTCCTTCAGTAAGGGCTGCTGCTTTATCCGTTCCACTGATTCGGCTTGAAAATACCCAAAGATCTTACACTGAAAAACATCCTTACCTATGATAATCTTGACATATTCCACATTTTGCAACACCCTCACAGGGTTAATGGGTCTCCCCCACAGTTCTTGCTCCTCAGGGAGCTTCCCCTCATGCTTTGGCAACTGCCTTTCCTACCCCCATTTTATAAGGAGTCATATTTTGGGATAGAAATTAAAAACTACTAAGTTTTAGGGAAAGAAGAGCTTCATTACAAATCCATAAAATAAAAACCAATCGGATTTATTTTTCTTTCAAGGGCTCCAGCTGCCACGCTCCCCACTCTGGCACCTTCCCACATCTCCACCGCAAAATACTGCTTCAAATACGTGACAACAAAATATGAAGTTGTAAAATAATATTTAATTTTATCAGAAAATGTACAGGTTTGAGCAGCAATTCAGATCTATGTATTATACAGTGAACCAGGCTACAGTTTTGAATGCAACAGACATATTATGGAAAGATTCAAAGAGCCATATGAGAAACAAAAGAAACAATTCCTTTTTTCTTGCAGATTTTTGGGGGGTTTTCTCTTTGCACTTTTTTTTCTAAAATGAACAGAACTTTGTTTATGAGCAAAGTAGTACTGACAAAAAAAATCTCAATGAAGTCTTTTCCCCAATGGTACAAACACACAGAAACAGCCTAGTGTAATGTAATATAAAATACTTCAGTCTCATTTTTTTCTCACTTCTGGATTGTTGAAGTTAATGTTCAAAGGCTCTGCTGAAACTTCGTTTCTGGCCTCTGCCCCTGAATCTGTTTCTACCAGAGCCACCACGCCGACCGTTCCTGGAGCTTGAGAAGCTTCGGCCGTTTCCTCCACCACTCCCTCCTCCTCCTCCTCCTCCTCGTATGGATTCCACCAACTCTGGTAATTCAGTGGCCACACACAAACGCCAATGCTTTGAATCTTCCCACCTCGCCTGTCAGAATGAAGTCAGACACAAGTTAAATTCTCAGAATACAAGTACAGGGTCTGTAATAATTATTAAATGTGCTCAATTGAAAAGGTAAGATGGTGAGCTGATACATGGGATTCAAGCTTCTAACTGAAGGGATCAATAATTTTGACATGGTAATACTAATGGCTGCCAAGCAAAAATCTGAATTCACTTTACTCTGGAGAGAATTTTGGGTGGAAATGGGAGGTGGGGAAAAGAGAAAAGAGGGGTTATAAAGCTTGCTGCCTACAAAGATTAATCCAGTTTTCTCAGTGCAAGAGTTTCAAGTTACAGACTTCTGGTCACAGAGAATGCCTTAGAAAAGAAACATTGTGAGCTTGTTCTGTTCTTCAATTCCTTCCAAGCCATCCCTTTTGCCACTAGGAAAGGCAGGATAAAGGCTACGAAATGTTTTGAGCCTAATCCAATCCAGCCAGTTTCATCTGCAGCCTGTTGTGCCCAGAATTTGCAATGAACATACCTCTATTTCTTTTTGGTCTGCCACAGGAACATCAAAGCACACACCCTAAAAAAAAAAGAGTAATTTTAATGCATACAAGATAAGCGTTTTAAATGACTGCAGCTAAAAACAACAGAGCCCACAAATCTAAACCTGACAGGCAGGCACTATCAGAACTGAGTGTGCTAAGAAATGCTTTTCTGTTTTGTCATTAAGGCAGAATTAACATGCTTCATACCTTTTACCTGTTCTATCCCCATAGCCATGCATTATCCTACCTCCTGAGAATGTCAGCAGAACCCTAAGCACTAAAAAACAGATTGAGGCCCATCATCAACAGTGCCTGGAATAGAGAAAAAGTCCAAACAGCTCCCCTGACAATTGCTAAGGAAAGGCTGCAATCAGAAGTGCCCAGTATCAAAGAAACAAAACAAAAACTTACCATTTTTCCCTTGAGGAAACACATTCTGTTCACCTTCCGATCAACATCATCACCCAGCACTTCTCGCAGTCTTCGCCAGGCAGAGCTCATGTTTATTTCTTCAGAGCAGCGTAGTATCATTGTAACAAATCCCTAAAATGAAATGGGGCATGTTCCACACCAGCAGAGGAATAAGCTTAAGCACATATATCAGACAGGAGAACCCTGCAAATACATAGTTTATTAATTAAATCTTCAAGTAGGTACTGTTACAGGGCATCAAGTATCTTTACAGCCACTATAATGCTGCTTTTAACAAAATCAGTAGTTCCTAGTGGATTAAATATAGTTCTCAAACAAAATGGTGAAGAGACAAATAATTATCTACTCAGACAACACAGAGGTGTGTTGCTTCTTTCCAGTTTCCAGGCAAGCATCAAGCCATACCCCATTCCTTACCGCATCTGAGTTCAGCAGTGAGCGCTGTTCAATGGAAGTAGCACCCGAAATATGGGCCAGAGCTGCAGCCAGAGCATTAACTGGTCCCTTTTCTTTTATCAGCAACTGAGCAGATTCTCTGAAATACTCAATAGCAGTCTGAGGAACAGAATCCAGGCACCTAAGTAGTTAAAGCAAAAACAATTTACAATTTATACACCAGTAGGCTCTGGGAATAGAAAAAAAACAAAACAGTAGTCCAAGATTTCAACAATGCTCAGAAAGTTCAAAGAGACAGTAAAGAATAATTCAAACAGCCCTTCTGAACTAGGAAGGCAAGAAGATACAACAGGGGCTTGAGCCCCCAAACACACCTCATGGCATCTTTGCTGGAAGCCTTTATTATGTCTGTTGCGGTAGGAACACCAACACGCTTGAATGTAATGCACTGAAATTTAAAAAGCAAAAGATGAATAAAAATTCAAGACCGTAAGTAATTCAGTTCTAAAGAAGCAGTATTGTACTCCAACACAACAAGCATTTTACATCTGTAATTCTTCTTATTATTTTCACCTTTTAATTTCCAATTTTTCCTAGTGAAAATTGTAAGGTTATCCTTACAGGAAAATGGGTATCACTTAGAAGGCTTTCATGTACCAGATCAGTTTAAATGATTCAGTGACCTTACACTGAAAACAGAAACCATTTCTGGGGAAAATAGAGTCCTACAAATTCTACATTATTACTTTTAGTCTGATAGACTTGGATTTAAGTACAAATTACAGAGCCTTAGTCTAAACGTAACACTGCTTTATGTGCCAGGAATAAACCACCTCATCACAACCACATTCTTTATTGTTGAGGAAACTACCATATGGAACACTGCACAAAGTGCAAAAATGCAAGTAAGAGTTCTCAGGAAAGCTGCACATATGCACATCACTGCTCAGATGATAACCAAGGTGAACACCACACTGAAATGCTGCAAGTTTCTTCTCATTTCCACAAATGGCATTTGCTGAAAAAGCGAGGGTGTTAGAATCTGCAGTGCTGTCCGTGCTCTGCAGTAACTGACACTGCACCCACCCCTCCTCAAGGTACTCAAACCTCCTCTGGTGCTCTCTCTGCTGCATTCTGTAATTGAACTAAGCTGAGTCTTGAAATTAGAGGAAAACTGTACTTTACCGCTTTTTGTTCCACGTGTCTTAACTGATATTCTTCTTTTCGCTGATAAAAACAGATACAGATCCCGGTCCGCCCAGCTCGACCTGTGCGCCCAGAGCGATGGATATAGGACTCCACATCCTGCAGAAACACAGTGCCTTATGAGCTACCTCATTCACTGTAAATTAATCAAGTCATTGCATCCACCTAACTTGTAGAGCTATTTACAGTTCAAGCCTGAACAACGCCCAGTAATTGCATCACAGAACTGAAGTAGAAAACATTATTTCACTAATATCAACAAAATATGCTTTTCCATAATCATCTGAAAATCATGGCTTGAAAACCAGAGCCGTGAGCATGAATAAACTTTTCCTTATGCATCACCTCACACTTATATTCCACAACAATCCCATTGGCCCTCCAGCACATCCACTTGAGCTTGGTTACTGCAGCATTAACAGCTATTCAATGAAACATTACAATATTTCTTTTAAACCCTTCTAATTTCAGCCAATGTTGTCACAGTTGTGATCCACACCTCACATTCACCCGCATCCAGAGCTTCATTCTTCCTGGTGCTCCCAGCCTTGTGATCACCATACCCAGCTCCCAAGGGAAAGCTTTGGACAGCCTCACAAGAAGACATTTTAATGAAATAATCTTTAAAGATACTAGGGACTGACACACTCCCATAAAATCCTCTAAGAAACTACTTCTACATATCTGGACGTTTCTCTCCCTTAAGCACAACGCTGATGAATTCTGTGTGGTCAATACCATCAGCTGATAGCATAACTACTTGAAAACAAGACTGCAGATTATTACAAGACATCCAACATAACAGTCTCCTACCTTTGGTGGTGAGCTTTGTACAACCAGGTCAACTTCTGGGATATCTAAACCACGGGCAGCTACATTGGTTGCAACCAGAACTTTAAATGAACCATTTCTAAAACCCTTCAGTGTGATCTCTCTTTGCTTCTGAGGAATGTCACCATGCAACGACTGGCAGTCCTGAAAAACAGTATTATTTTAGAACCATACCAGAATCCAAGACAGTGCTCCATTTTATGATCAGTTTTAGGTACAACATCTTGGTTTCTGATAGGGACTGTGTGGCAAGATACAGAAGAACTGAATTACCCGAGTTTATATTTTAGGTGTCTTACAATATATACTCTGTAATTCTTATTCATATACCTCAAAGGCCTTTAACAATGGAAGGAAAACAGAACTGCAATGTGTGTCTCAGCTCTACATCTAATTACTGTGACATATGAAAATTCTACCCTAATTTGCCATCCACACCACCTATGCAATGTTTCGAAATAGTAATCTACAATTTCTGTTTCGTGTCCACCAGAAAAGAGTAAAATCCTATCTGACTACACACACAAACCTGCCCTGTGCACTTTGAAGCTCTCTCTTTAAAACTCACTCAGCATAGGTCTGGTCCCGACACAGGGTTGATACATCTCTGACAAGTTTTGTTACTTAATACACATGATAAAATACCTGTTTGATTGAAGCATTCAGAGCCAGTTCATTTGCCTCCTTCTTGGTCTCACAGAAGACAATGGTCCTCCCGTGGCTGCCACTGTAGACCTGAATGACATCTCCAATAACTGCAGCTCTCTGAGACCAGTGACACTCTATTGCCAAATGCTGCAGAAAGAAATTCCAGTGATTAGCTTATGTAAAGTTAAGATTCTTTTAAAATACGTTTGGAACTGTTAAAATACTAAAATAGTAGAGTTATACAGTTCCCTGATAGGGAAAAAGTGCTAACTCACAATCCTAGAACATACAAAATCCGTAAGACTTTTATCTATGTCCACAATTATTCCAATGCTTAGCAAAATAATTACAGTAAGAAAAAAATCAGGCCTGTAGCACATATGTATTATATTCCTTGCTGTGACATTCACTGCACAGCAAAAAAAAGACCTGCTGAGGTGAGACATACAACAGGAAGTTTGAAAAAAAGTATTTTGTACACAGAATACCAGAAGCCAACTGGGATGTCCGCAGAGAATTAAAAGCAGCAAGCTGATGTCAATGTGTGCCTTTTGTTTACAACTTGGATAAATTCAGGTACTGCTTTTCTCTGAAAATCCACAAAACTGACAAGGAAATCCTCTCTCCACCTCTGGTGTGAAAAGATACATCCTAAACCCAAAACCAGCTTGACTGGCTGTAATGTGCCTTATGTTTAGGAACAAAAATCCTAGAACAACTTCCAACATCACTGTGATAATGCACCTTGGGAAGAGATGACCTTTTGTAGCCAAAAGAAAAGGGAAAAAGCCTGAAAACGTTTCACATGAGAACGTTTCACACTCACTTCCACTGTTGTAGCAGCCTTCTGAGTTCTTTTCCCAATAAGATCAATCTGTTCATATCTAGACTTCATGTATTTCTTAGCCACATCATACACCCAGTGTGGGCAAGTTGCAGAAAACAGCAGTGTCTGGGGATTGTCTTCAGAATCTTAAAAAGAAAAACCAAACAAACAAAACAATGCTTCACAAACTTCATACAGTTCACCTTAGAGATGTACACAAGTTGATTATTCGGATGATTAAAAATGATGCTAAATATCAGTACCTAACGTAAAGAAGCCCATGGAGCTCTTTAAATTTATGCATTACCAACACCTGAAGTAAGAAATAATCTAGGAAGTCTAAATAATTCCAAGATTATGAAAAAATTAGTTGCCAAAAAATCCAGTGAAAAAAGTAAAAAGCTAATTCCTTTTAGTCTGAAGAAGTCCAAGCACAACTTATAAAGATAGGTGCCAAAGACAGTTATTTACAGACCCCTAGATACTGCACTTCAAGCTTTGCAACGGTTTTGTGAATCACTCCCACATGTGGAGAATATATAATATTCAGTCATTTCTAAACAGAGTCACCTTATAGCTGAATTTTAGCAAACTAAGTTATTACTAGTATTTCCCACTATTTGTTTAAATATTGAGATTACCCTTCTTGTATGCAACTCGTAAAATGTCTTCCACTTGCTCAGCAAATCCCATGTCCAGCATCTGGTCCACTTCATCAAGTACAACATGTTTCACCTTGGTAAGGTCCAGCTTGCCATTCTGCAGGTGGTCCTTGATTCGTCCAGGTGTCCCAACCAAAATGTCAATGCCACTTCTCATCAGTTCAACTGGTTAACAGGGAAGGCAAGAGTTAGCAGTGAACTAGGGAACCCTCTCCACAGCAGTTGTTATTTTGTTAATTACCATGGAATAACAAAACAGCTTCTTAAACCATTCAGACGCAGTCTCCTCACAAAAAAGAGAACAAATTGGGGAAAAAAAAGTAAGGCAGAAAATCTACCCCTCTTCCTGAAGGGGGGAAAAAAAACCAAAAAAACCCACCAAACTTACCTCCCTCCCCCTCTCCCTGTGATTTAAAGTAGCAAGTATGAGCTTCTTTTAATATTCTTTAGAAATAGTCAGCTCTTCCCAAATTATCTACTCTAACTGTAAACTTTGAAAAAAATTATTTATTAAACTATCCAAATTACTGAAATCAACTCCTTCCTGAGGTTCTGCAGTGGGGAAAAAAATCATCCCTAATGTCTCAAGATGTACCACAATGAAAGAGCTCATTCTCATTCCTTGTTTACAACCACCAAGACAGTAAATTATGCTGTCAAAGTAATTTCTTCTCTACTTTACAAATCCTCTGTATATCCCTTATCACATGATAAAACACATACACAATCACAGCTGTAAGAATAAACTTTTTTAAAGAAAGCAGGTTTACAAGAACCTAAACCCAGATATGCAAACAGATGAAACAGTATACTCTGCTTCACTTTAAATTAAAGTACATGAGTAAATAAGCAGCACCAAGAATATATAACTGAGAGCCACAGGTAATTATCTCTGTAAGAAGACACATTTTGAACTGCTGAATTTCCCATGAATAGTCTCCAGCTCTTGAGCTCTAAGTGTGTGTTTGGAAATACCCAAGTGCATTTCTTAATATGGCAGTCAATCAATATTTCAATTATTAATCCTAAGAGTCACTTACCTTGTCCATTATAGGGAGTTCCTCCATAAAAACAAGCGACTGTAAGCTTCCTTGTGATGTCCTTGAAATCTTTGGCAACCTGATTTGCCAGCTCTCTTGTTGGACAAAGAACTAAAACCTGCACAGAAAAAAGAGAAAACAGGTGTTTTCTCAGCACGGCTCCTGCCAAGAAACCACTAGACTTCTGATCATTAATTCAGATCTGACCCTTTGAAAATTAAAAAAATAAATCAGTTTTAAATAATTATCTAAGCAAAGGCTGGAGAAACACACTGCTCAAGTCTCTTGTGATATCATTAAACTCCTTTGATATGCATTCATTTAGGACAGGCTAACTTCTTTTTAAACAAGATAAGAGAGACTTAAACCTTATTTAGCTTCTGAACAGAACAGCTACAAGTTTTCTTCTACATGTGCATACCCTGTTTGAACACAAGACTGCAGGATGTGGGTTAACAACAGGTTTGTGCACCTGCTCAGTACTGCTTCACAGTCCTGTGAGAAGGTGTAAGGAAGAGCTATCAGCTGTGTCTCAGCTCCCCTGTTTGTGCTAATCCATGTCCCTGCAGAGGCAACCAAGGAACCATCCTCCCTCCCAACACGCACCCCTCCCTGCAGGCAGGTTAATTAACTGCATTCTTATAATATACATATATACATATAATATATATATATATAAAAAAAAATAACTGTGTATATATATATGCACACTATATAAATAGTATATATATAAATAACTGCATAATTAACTGATTGAAGCACTCCTCTCCAACCTGCTGTTAGTCACTTCACAAAAGGAACCTTACCATCCTTCTCCTGTTACCTCTTTCAACATTAAAACCCATTCCCAAAAAGCAAGCAGTAGTGTATTGTGGTATAGAGTGAGATCTAAAATCCTTTATAAGGCTTACAGCTCCCTTGAAGAAAGCTCTTCCTTCTCCAAAAGACTGTGCCAAATCTAGAGACAGCATTCTCAATCAGCCAAGCAGTGATGGGCAGATGCATACAAAACTGCTAGTACTAGCTTTGGGAAGCATTTCAGGTAATCTGTGAGATGGCTGACAAGATGAAACAAACTGAGAAAAATTATTAATGAGGGCACGCTCAGCTTTGGCCTCTCTAGTTTTCTTGGAGGCATTTTTAAGAATTCAGTGAAAAAACACACGTGTTATTCCTTAGCAGGATGAACACAGCTCCTAATGAATCTGCATTCTCTGGAGCAGAAGCTTCCTTTGGTGGTGCTCCTACTGAACACTAAGCCTATTTTTAAAACCTCCCACTGTTTACATGCTTTAGAAAGAAACTGTGTTTGAGTAGACAGCTTTTATCAAGCTGTCAAGTTACAATTAGTAACTAATCTGTTAGCAATCAAGGAGAAAAACAAAGTATTCAATAGCCACTGGCCCTGAACTCCTAATGTGATTGACCACCTGTAGTTTTGGTCTCCCTGCGGCAGAAAAAGGAACTGACAGGTGGATAGAGCTGTTGTGCTCTTTGCTCTTCATCAGAGGCTGGGAAGGCAGCACAGGATGCAGGCAAAGCCCGGTGAACACAGCTTTCAAATCACCTCTCATGTGGGTTAGCTTACCCCTGCACAGACCTGAAGAGCTCCTCCAGCAGCTGAAAAACCTGAATCATTCAGATGTAAGACAAAGCAAAATCACCATTCTAGCCAGGCACAGTTACCTTTGGTGGACGGCCTCTTCTTCTTTCCTGGGACTCTCCCTGAAGCTTTTCAATTAAGGGAATAGCAAAGGAGAATGTTTTCCCTGTTCCAGTCCGTGCTTGAGCAATGACATCTTTGCCAGAATACACTGGGTTGAAGGTCTTCACTTGCACAGGGAACAGGTACGTCACTCCTCGAGCTGTGACAATTCCAAGAGATTTCCTTAACACGGTCATTTTACAACTGTTCTTTCATACTCTTCAGTGTAAATTATTCCAAGAAAAACTTCCATCAACTCTAAGACTGCAGCATCATCACCTCCACTGATTTGTTTGATCAGGTGAGTCATATGCAAAGAGCGCCCTGGGACTGTCCATTTTATTCTCCACTGCACACCACCAGACACAGTAAACAGAGGACATAGGACATCATCAGCCTTTAGGAAAGACTTTCAGTACTGTGCCTTTATTTATGCAACACTCCTCAGCTATCTGTGGAAATCTCTTCCTTTCAAATAACACACGTCTCAAAACCCCTTCTGTTCTTCTTTTAATTTGTACTAATTCATGTACAAACAAATGTCAAAGATACTAAACGTAATGGGTTTTCCTTTATTCACACCAAAATAACCTTTAATTGAAAATTTCTCACGCATCATTTTTTTTCCTTGGCTCATGTCATTTAGAATTTTATTGCAAAGGCTGAACTGGGCAACGCTGCAAACAGGAAAGTCTGAGTTCAAAGATATATTTAGAGCAGGCAAACCACATCTTTCTTCTGCACAGCATCCATGCTTGTATAGGCACAAGCAGAGCACACTTCAAAGCTTATTGATCCAGGGTGCTGAGCATAAGAACTGAGAGATCACTGACACACTGTGCTCACACCTTGCCAAGAAACTTACCTTGAAGAAGCTGGACAGTTTCTTTGGAAATAGAAAAATTAGAGAAAGCACCCTCTTTCTGTTCTCCAGTCAACTCCTGTTAGGTAAACAATAACTCAGGTGAGATTCCACATGTATCACAGGACTGTCAGTAAATTCAAGGTAATTCAAGTAATTCAACACAGGAATTAGTGTCATACTCTTCAGTGACAGTGTAACAGCTGCAGCTGAAGAACCTTCTGTGTTTTACCATTATATTTCAAACCTAGACAAAGTTAGCAAAAGTGATCTGTAGGTTAAGGCTGTTTCATATCTAACAGCACAGTAAATGCAAAACCCTCAAACCAAAGCTGAAAACCCTTAATTAGAATCACAGAACATCATGAGTTGGAAGGGACCCAACAAGGATCACCAAGTCTAACTCCTGGCTCTATACAGGACAACCCAAAAAATCACACAACTCATGATGCTGAATCATATTAAAGCTTCATCTCAGTGCAACTGGTCTGTCCAGAAACAGCTCCCACAGCACCAGACTGCCGAAGTGAGGAAACCAAGATGCACTGATCCAGCACCTCAGGACTTCCATAATTCAAAGTTCTTGCAAATTCCTAGCAGACTGAACAATTCAAGAACCTTGAATCTTAAAAAATTTACATCACTTTCGACTGATTAGGAAGGGGGAACAGGGAATACAACCCCTTCTAAATTTGGCCACGTTACAATGCAGGAATTAAAAGCTATAACAACACCATAACTAAAACCTGTCATTAGCTTTACCTGATCCTGCTCGCTCTCACTTTCGCTCTCGCTTGACGTTTCACTAGAACTACTCTGTCGGCTTCTGCGGGACGATTTGCCGCTAAAGGAGGACAATCTCGATTTCTCCAGGCTTTCTTCTTTCGTATGACCGTTCTGTTTACTGACACTCTTGGATTTCTTGGGTTTCGGGGCATAACGCTCCTCATCCGATTCCTCGCTTTCATCTGTCTGAGTCTTTCCCCTCTGAAACTTGTCTCGGCGTTTAGATTTCTTCTCCTTTTTCTCCTTCTGGCAAGGCACAGAGCAAATGAAAATACACGCTCGTGGATCCAAGCGACAGGGAACAGAGAAGAGGGCGCAGAACAGTAAAAGCTTGAAGTGCACGTTCTAGTTACTGACGGGGGCGGTGGTTCGCACAAGGCAACAGATCCCTGCCGGCCGCCGCCGCTCAGGAGACACGTTACCGACCACGAGACAACCGGGCCTTCGTTTTCGGGGCTCTCCCCCGCTCATCTCCGTGCCGGGAAAGCGCTTGCCGTGCTCCCGTTGTGCTGCGGCAAGGCCCGGCCCGTCCGGGGGGCCGCCCCGACACGCGGGTGAGGCGGCGGCCCCGCCCGCCCGCGCACGTGCCGCCTCGCGCTCTCCTGCCCGGCCCCGCCACTGGCCGTGCGTGCGGCCACGAGCGAGGCCGTACTCGCCGGGCATCAGCCCCAGCTGAGGGCGCGGCCGGCCGTACCCGCAGCCCTCCCTGGTACCTTGTGCCGCCGGCGAGCCGCTCGCCGGCACAGGCCCTCGGTTCCATCTAGCAGTCGGAGCCCCGACGCGGCCCCGCTGCTGCCGCCGCCGCTGCCGCACCGGTTGTCCATGCGGGCATCTCGTCTCGCCGCCGCTCCGCCACGCCGGCGCTCCGCTCCAGCGCGTCGCCCGCTGTTTCGTCACGCTCCCGAGCGGCCGAGCGGCCGTCGAGCCATGGAGCGGCGCGTCCGGCGAGCGCGGGGCGGAGGCACGCCGCTCAACACCAATCGCCTGCGGCCGTCGGCCGGGCCCACAACTCCCGGCGGGAGGACCTCCAAGTCCCCTGCGCGCCCCGCAGGCTGGGAAGGTGGCTGCCTGCCATGATGGCGCCGCCATGAGGGCTCCGCCCGTCCGCCGCCCCTGCCCGCTGGCTGTTACCCTGGCGCCTTCCCCCGAACAAATCTCCAGTGCTTTAACCACTGATGACTTTAGCCTCCTAACTGCCGCAGAGAAGCGTTCACGTAATTTGAACAGTCTAAGGCAAGCAAAGGGCAGTGTGACCAGATGCTTAAGATTTAAAACCGCGAGCCTGTGGTGATTTGCAGCTGAGCCACCGCAATCAGTTTGTAGGCTTAACAGGGTTAATCAAGAGAAGAAGTCCCAAAATTAACTTAGGAAGTAAAAACTGTGAGCTATCCATCATGTCAATTCCTATGAGCTGGGAAGGTCAGGATGCCAAATAGGCTCTCCCACAGCAATGGCACTGGCCTTTTCTCCTACCACCTGCTTTTTGTTCATTTGCAAAGACTGAACTCCGTTCGACAGAATACAAACACACCAAGTAACTGAGCATAGCTAGAGTGCTGCAGGCCTAGTCAGAGAGACGGTGGGATGAGGATTTTTGTGTAATCAGGTGCGTATCCAGTTCTTTGCTTTGTTTTGTGGGCCGGAAGAAACTTTGGAAATCCGGAGTTCAGTGTAAAACCCCTGT
>CM031862.1:33998090-34057615 GCA_018697195.1 Certhia americana
CTACCCCTCCCTGAAGGCAAGGTACTTAACTGCATTCGTATAATATACATATATACATATAAATATAATATATACTATATAAAAAAATAACTGTGGTATAATATATGCACCACTATAGAAATATGTATAATATAAATAAATGCATAATTAACTGATGAAGCAACTCTCTCCAACATGGTGTAGTCAACTTCACAAAAGGAACTTACCATCCTTCTCACTGTTACCTCTTTAACATTAAAACCCATTCCCAAAAAGCGAAGCAGTAGGTGTATTGTGGTAAGAGTTGAGATTCGAAAATACTTATAAGGCTTACAAAGATCCCTTGAAGACAAGCCTCTTCCGTCTCCAAAAGGGACGGATGGCCAAATCTAGAGACAGCATCTCTATCAGCCAAGCAGTGATGGGCAGATGCATAACAAAACTGCTAGTAATAGCTTTGGGAAGCCATTTTCAGGACATCTGTGAGATTGGGCTGAACAAAGGATGAAAACAAACTGAGAAAAAATTATTAATGAGGGCACCGCTCAGCTTTGGCATCTCTAGTTTTCTTGGAGAATTTTTAAGAATTTCAGTGAAAAAAACACACGTGGTATCCTTAGCACGTAATGAACCAAAGCTCATAATGAATCTGCATGCTCTGCGAGCAGAAGCTTCCTTTGGTGGTGCTCCGAGTAAACCACGAAGCATATTTTTAAAACTCCCACGGTTACATGTCTTTAGAAAGAAACTGTGTTTGAGTAGACAGCTTTTATCAAGCTGTCAAAGTTACAATTAGTAACTAATCTGTTAGCAATCAAGGAGAAAAACAAAGTATTCAATAGCAACGGCCCGAACTCCTAATGCTGATTGACCACCTGTATTTTGGTTCTCCCTGCGGCAGAAAAAGGAACTGACAGTGGATAGAGCTGTTGTGCTCTTTACTCTTCATCAGAGGATGGGAAGGCAGCACAGGGCAGGGCAAAGACCGGTGAAAACAACAGCTTTCAAATCCACCTGATCATGTGGGTTAGCTTACCCCGCACAGACCTGAAAGCCCTCCAGCAGCGAAAAACCCTGAATCATTCAGAGTTAAGACCAAAGCAAAATCACCATTCAGGCCAGGCACAGTTACCTTTGGTGGACGGCCATCGTCTTCTTTCCTGGGACTCTCACTGAAGCTTTTCAATTAAGGAATAGCAAAGGAGAATGGTTTTCCCGTTCCAGTCCCGTGCTTGAGCAATGACACTTTGCCAGAATACACTGGGTTGGAAGGTCTTCACTATGCACAGGGACACAGAGTACGTCACTCCGCGAGCTGTGACAATTCCAAGAGTATTTCCTAACACGTTCATTTACAAAAAAAACAAAAAAACAAAAAAAAAAATAAAAAAAGAAAAAAAACTGTTCTTTCCTACTACTTTCAGTGGATAATTATTCCAAGGAAAAACTTCAATCAACTCTAAGGAACTGCATAGCCTCATCACCTCCAACCCTGTATTTGTTTGATTCAGGGCCCAGTTCATATGCAAGAAGAGACCCTGGGACTTGTCCATTTATTCTACCCACTCGCACACCACCAAGACACAGTAAACAGAGACATAGGACATCATCAGCCTGTAGGAACTCTAGACTGGTCAGTACGGGTGCAACATGAACGAGTTATTGCCAACGACTGTCCTCAGGTATCTGTGGACAATCTCTCCTGCACATAACACAAAGGTCTCACAAAAGAACCCCTTCTGCTTATTTCTTGTAATTTGTTTACGAATTCATGTACCAAAACAAATGCTCAAAAGATACTATAACGTATGGGTTTCCTTTATTCTACACCACAAAAACCTTTAAATTGAAAATTTCTCACGCATCCATTTTTTTTTCATCGGCCTCATTTATTTAAGAATTTTATTGACAAAGGCTGAACTGGGCAAAACACTGCAAACAGGAAAGTCTGAGTTCAAAAAGATAAGTAGAGCAGGCAAAACCACATCCTGTCTTATGCACCAGCATCCAGAATGCTGTAGAGTGCACAAGCAGAGAACACTTCAAAGCTTACTTGATCCAGCGTGCTGAGCATAAGAACTGAGAAATCAACTGACACACTGCTGCTCACACCTGCCAAGAAACTTACCTTGAAGAAGCTGGACAAGTTTTATTGGAAAATTTAGAAAAAAATGTCGAGAAAAGCACCCCTTCTTTCTGTCTCCAGATCAACTCATGTTGAGGTAAAAACAAACTAAACTTCAGGTTGAGATTCCACTATGTATCACAGGACTGTTCCCAGGTAAATTCAATTTGGTAATCAAGTAAGTCAACACAGGAATTAAGGTCATACTCTTCAGTGACCCCCCCTAGGTAACAGCTCGCAGCTGAAGAACCTTCTGTGTTTTACCCTTATATTTCAAACCTGGACAAAGTAGCAAAAGTGATCTTTAGGTTAAGGCTGTTCAAATCTAACAGCACAGTAAATGCAAAACCCTTCAAACCAAAGCTGAAAACCCTTAATTAGAAATCCACAGAAACATCATGAGTTGGAAGGAACCAACAAGGATCACCAAGTTCTTTACTCTGGCTGTATACAGGAGAACAAACCCAAAAAATCACACAATCATGATGTGAAATCATATAAAGCTTCATATCAGTGCAACTGTGTCTGTCCAAGAAAACAGCTCCCACAGCACCAGACTTGCCCGAAGTGAGGCGGAAATAACCCAAGGATGCATGATCCAGCACCGCAGGGACTTCCATAATTCAAAGTTTCTTGCAAATTCCTAGAGATGAACAATTAAATGAACCTGAATTCTTAAAAAATTTCCTCACTTTCGAGGATATAGGGAAGGGGGAAAAGGGAATACAAAACCCCTTCTAAATTTGGCCACGTTACAAGTAGGAATTGTAAAGCTATTAACAACACCAGAACTAAAACCTGTCAATTAGCTTACCGGATCCTGACTCGCCTCTCACTTTCGCTCTCGGCTTGACGTTTCATAGATACTCTGTCGGCCTTCGGCGGGACGAATTGCCGCTAAAGGAGGCCAACTAATCTCGATTTTCTCCAGGCTCTATTTCTTGAGGTAGTGACCGTTTCCTGTTTATGACACTCTTGGATTTCTTGGGTTTCGGTGGCATAACGCTCCTCATCCGATTCCTCGCTTTACATCTGTCGAGTCTTTCCCCTCGGAAAACTTGTCTCGGCGTTATAGATTTCTTCTCCTTTTTCTCCTTCTGGCAAGGCCACAGAAGCAAAAATGAAAACTACATATGCTCGTGGATCACAAGCGTAAAGGGAACAGAGAAGAGGGTCGCAAAGGAACAGTAAAGCTTTGGAAGTGACGTTTAGTTACTTGACGGGGGCGGTGGTTCGAACAAAGGCAAAACAGATCCCTAGCCGGCCGCCGCCGCTCAGGAGACCCGTTAAAGACCACGAGACAAACGGGCCTTCGTTTTCGGGGCTCTCCCCGCTC
The DNA here is from genome assembly GCA_018697195.1 of Certhia americana. NCBI lineage: Eukaryota > Metazoa > Chordata > Aves > Passeriformes > Certhiidae > Certhia > Certhia americana. The sequence continues at coordinate 34,001,531 of CM031862.1, forward strand.
CGGGTGCCGGGAAAGCGCCTTGCCGGCTAGCGGGCGGGCTGCGCGCAGGTCCCGAGCCCGTCCGGCGGGGCCCGCCCAGGACACGCGGTGGTTTGTTTTTTACCTTTTTCAGGCGGCGGCCCCGGCCCGCCCGGCGCACGTGGCCGCCGCGCTCTCCTGGCCCGGCCCGCGCCACTGGCCGTGCGGGCGGCCACGAGCCGAGGCCGGACTCGCCGGGCATCAGCCCCAGCCTGAGGGCGCGGCCAGGCCGTACCCGCAGCCCTTCCCTGGTACCTTGTGCCGCCGGCGGCCGCTCGCCGGCACCGCCTCGGTGTCCATCGAGCAGTCGGAGCCCGACTCGGCCCCGCTGCTGCTGCTGCTGCTGCCGCCGCTGCCGCACCGGGTGGCCTCGGGCATCTCCGCTCGCCGCCGCTCCGCCACGCCGCGCTCCGCTCCAGCCGCGCGCCCGCCGTGCGTCACGCTCCGAGCGGCCGAGGCGGCCGCCAGCCAATGGACGGCGCGTCCGGCAGCGCGGGGGCGGGGCCGCGCCGCCCAGCAGCCAATCGCCTGCGGCCGTCGGCGCGGGCCCACAACTCCCGGCGGGAAGGACTCCAAGTCCCGGCGCGCCCCGCAGGCTGGGAGGGGGCGGCCGCCATGATGGCGCCGCCATGAGGGCTCGGCCCGTTCCGCCGCCCCTGCCCGCTGCTGTTACCCTGGCGCCTTCCCCCGAACAAATCTCCAGTGGCTTTACCAGCTGATGACTTTAGCCTCCGTAACTGCCGCAGAGAAGCGTTCACTAGTGAAAAGTCTAAAGCAGCAAAGGGCAGTGTGACCAAATGACTTAAGATTTAAAAACCGCGAGCCTGTGGTGATTTGCAGCCTGAGCCCACCGCAATCAGTTTGTAGCTACAGGGTTAAATCAAGAAGAAGAAGTCAAAATGAACTTTAGGAAGTAAAATCTGTGAAGCTATCCAGAATGTCAATTCCTTATGGACTGGGAAGGTCAGGATCAGAGTAGGGCCTCTCCCACAGCAATGGCACTGGCCTTGTCTCCTACCACCTGCATTTTTGTTTCATTTGCAAAGACTGAACTCCGCTCGACAGATACAAACACACCAAGTAGACTGAGCATAGCTGAGAGTGCTGCAGGACATAGTCAGAGAGAACGGTGGGATTGAAGGAGTTTTTGTAGTAATCAGGTGCGTGTCCAGTTCATTTGCTTTGTTTTGTGGCAGGGAAGGAAACTTTGGAAATCCGGAGTTCCAGTGTAAAACAGCCCTGTCCCATTGCAGTTCCTATTGAGCAACACAAACCCTTTTCCAGGACAGCGGTGTGGATCTGAACAAAGAATGCCAGTTCTCACTTTTATTACCACAGGGATACACAAAAAAGAATTAAAGATGAGGGCAAACAAAATACATATGACCCCCCTCCAAAGGCTGCTGTGAAACGTTTTAACAGCTTCCATTTAGAGACTGCCTCACTGATGTAACTGGTGGCATTTGCAGTGTGGTTACCTTGTGACAAGGAAAAAGTTTACTGATCTCATTAAAAGAATAATCAAATATTCATGACCAGAGTTAGGTGAAGTAAAGAATTTTGTTGCAATTGTCCTTTCACTTATCCTCCTTTTTGCATTGTTATTTATACATTTAGAATTTGGCGGGGAGCTTCATCTTCTTTTCAGTCCACCTAAAATAATATAATTTTTAGAAGTCAGACCTCACATTCCAAAAATGAACTGAGTTGGCTTAGCTTTTATTGCCACAGATGGCATCAGTACAAACAGTCAAAATGACCTTCTGAAATACATTTGGCTAAAGATTTCAAGCCTTCATGTCCAAGTAATACACAGGCAATGTGCTTGGAAGAGTGCACAGCCAGGAGCTGCTTAAGGGGAAGATTATCAATTAGCAGGATTCCCTTAGAAACTGTAGATTTGTTCCTTCATATAGTGGCTTCTCAAGGTGACAGTGCAAATCTAATGAGGACTGCAATGGTTTAATTACAGTTAAATAACACTCATTTAAGATACTAATATGTGTTGCAGTAAAAAAAAAAAAAAAAAAAAACAAAAAAAAGGATGTGAAATTTAACATAGGTTCTTGCCAATTTAGTTAAGTTTTGGGGGTCTCCACGTACAACTGTGTAAAAGACTGTTTCATACCAATTTATTTTCCACAAAGGGATTTTCAGGTGTAATTACAGGCAAAACGTACACTGAAAGCTCAGGTGCTGTACACATTCTGCCTGTTGTAGGCAAGTGAAATGCTATTTTCTACCTTAAATTTCTACTGGGCCTCTATTCTTTATGTACAACTGGAGAATCTGTGACAGTATCTCATGTCATATGGGGACATCTGTGTGAGGTGAACGTGCCTGCTAACAGGAGCTTATCAAGCACCAGGTTTAATGCTGAGTTTATCAAATACCCTGTTTCCTAACACTTGTGTCCTTGCTCCTCTCCACCTGCAGGACAGAGCTGATACTGTTTCTTTGTCTCATGAAACAAAATGCAAAATAACAACAGCAGCAGTTTAGGGGGGATGTTCACGTAAAAAGACTTAGCATAACTATACAGTTTGAGTATTTCTGGGTCATAACACAAGTTTAAAAAAACAAACAAAAAAAAGAGTTTTATTGTTGGGGAAAGGACTTGTGATTTACTGCAGCATTTCTGCCTAAATCTGATGGTCAGTTTAAGAGATGAAGCACCTAACCTAGTGTCAGGTGTTCTCTTACCTTGGGGAGTCAATGCCACTGTCTCCTGTAATGCTGTGGTTTTCTGTCCCTTCTGAGTCTTTCTGTTCTGGGCTCACAGGACATGTATTCTTTAAAAGCCTCTCTTTTTTCCCTGAAGGGTTTCTCACGTCTCTGACCCATGAGCCCAAAGCACAGCTCGCTGCTCCTTCGCCCACCTCCTGGGTGAAGTTCTGCAAAGTGCCAGCATCAGAGGCAGCCTCGGCAGCCTGGCAGGAATCTGCCACAGCTGAGCCCTTCCCACATTCAGTGAGGCCAGTTTCTTCCTCCTTTCTGTGACCTTTCAGAAGAACCTGGCTGCACAACCAACTTTCTTCTGTGCAGTCTGGTTTTGGATGCTCCTGTGAGCCGTCTGTTGGTTCTCCAAGGCTGGCACTTCCCTTATATCCGTGCTCTCCAGAGCTGCATTTATTTGCAGTTGTTTCCTGCTGGGCAGGGCAAGTAGTAACCTCACAGGCTTCCAGGGACACAGCTGTACCCCAGGCTCGTGTGTCTGAACAGGCATGGCCAGGGGAAGGCAGTTCAGAATTCTCACCAATCAGATGTGACAAGTTACAGGTGTCACCTTCAGGTCCCTTTCGGTACAGAAGATGGAAGTTATCAGTAAATCCCTCGCTGTCCAGCTCCGTTGATCCAGGATGGCTGGCACAGCCACGGTTAAATATAAGCTCACTCTTTTTATCAGCCTTTGGCCTGTATTTCACACCATTTTTTTGGGCCAGATTAGCACTGGCCGTGTAATTTGAAAGATGGACATTTTGAAATTCACTGGCCGTTCGATCTAGCAGCTCACATACAGTGTCAGCTTTGCACCTGCAATGCTCATCCTTCAGGTAGGATGAGAATTTTGCATCTTCTTTGCACACACCATTATCATCAATGTAGGAGCAAGGGGATTTTTTTTTTACTGTTCTTTTATAGACATTTTCTTCAGAAATATTGCTCTCCAGGAAGTACTTACTTCTATCATCTACTTGCAGATTACTGCCTTGTGGATAACTACCATTTTCACTTAAACTGTCTTTCTTTAATTGAAGGCCAGCCCTCTTAGCATGGAGTGGGTTGTTTTGCTCAGCTCTGTCAGCCTCACTTTCTGCGTCCAGCCGTTCAGTTTCACAGCCAAAGGGTCCTGAGGAGGCCAAGGACTGTGGCCTTTGGAAAGCCCTTCCTTGCTTTAGAGTCCTGCACTTCAGCTGACTGTCAACAGCACCTCGGTTCCCTCTTGCATGAAAGCTGCGAGGTCTCCATGGCAGACCCTGGAAGGGATTCTTAATCTGCTTCTTATATATCACATGGGATTCCACTGCTGCACTGGGTGGCTCTTGGGTTTTGATGGGCAGTGAAAATTCCAATTTCTCTTCCAATTTCACATTTTGGGATGTTGGCTTCTGTATGTGAGATTTTCTGCTGCTCCTGCTTATCTGCTTTTCTTTCTTTGATTTGGTTTTCCTGGTGTGTTTTGCTGTTTTACTTGATGCCTTTTGAACACAATCATTTGAAAGATGGTTTTGCATGACAGTTGGCACTTCAGCCGAGGTACCATTACTGATGTATTTTTTCTCTTTACTGAGACATCTTTTCTGCTCCTCAAACTTCTGCATTAATATTGTGTGCTTAACCAAATTATCAACTGTAAGAGTAGGGTTAATGCGCTTGATGATTTCATGTTCAATATCACGTGGAATATTGTCTAAGTCATCTTCATCCCTGACTGGCCACTCCTGGGGAGGAAACTGGGCTGAAAAAGTAGAGTACTCCTTCTTGTGTTTTTCTTTTTTAGAACCACTTCTCCAGAAAAGGCCAAGGCCAAACATTTTGCTTTTCAGTTTTGCTTTCACAGATGTCAGGGATTCGATGGTGTCCCAGGAATGGTTCTCAGCAGATGTGGAGATGCCCTGAGTTCGAATTGAAGGCTTTGACTTACTGCAGCCTCTCCTTCCCTCTCCATTAGATTCATGGCTCATTACCTGCTGATGTCTTTGTTCACAGAGCATATTTTGGTCAGGGAAACAATGGCAGGATCTGTAACGGGATACTGTAGCAATGTTTTCTTTCACTAGGCCTGCACAGGGCCTAATGTTTACCAGGTAAGTGATGGAAGGTGACAAACAGCAACAACTGTCTTCCAGCAGAATTCTTCTGTTGTCTTCTGTGGCATCACTGGTGATAAAGTATGTGTTGGGAGTCACAATGAAATATCCTTCTCCTGTGTGATAGATTTTTCTTTCCTTAATTAGAGTGCCAAGGATATTATATAATATATTGTGGGAGGGCACTGCAATGCCTGTAACAAAGAGACAGATACTTCAAATCAGAAATAAGTTTTCAAGTAAAATGGGTGCTTGCCAAAAGATCTCTCTCATACAACAGCTCTGAAATCAACTGAAAATTAAATACCCAAAACATTTAGGTAAAGGCCAGCTGTGTCTCTGGTTGCCCCTCCACTGTGAGGGAGCAAAGGATGTTGTCTTTGTGTCTGTCAGGATACGATATTCATGAGAGAGACCTTCTGCCAGGTACAAACCCAACGTCTCGTTCAAAGCATTTCCCTCCTGGCATGTTATTTAACGGGGGCTTTCATCACTCTGAAGTTTCTGGTGTAGTTTGGTCAGATATCAATTTATTTCCTCACTGAGACTGTCTCAGCTACTCTTTTCCATCAAGTGTCACAGTCTCAGGGTCCTTAGTCACAGCTGACCTCCTGCCCACAAAATTAAAAACTTCCAGCAACGTGAAAACACAGCAAGAAATACCTTCAAGACCCTACAAACTTTGAGAAAGCTATTTCTGGCTGACCTATAAATTCTACTTTGTAATTACATCAGTGAACTTATTGACTGCAACACATTCCTGGCATGTTTCTGTGCCAGTTTGTGGGGTTGCATTAATATTTTTCCCACTGGTTAAAATGCCTACCAGATCAGCCTGTAAGATTCACAGAGCTGTAAGGTTAAGAGGACTCAAAAGAAGCAGGTCAGTGTCAAGCAAAGCAGCCTCATGAGAGGGCCAGAATAAGCTTGTACAAAGTCTGAAACACAATAACACTTCGATATTGCAGATCTAGGGGAAATGGGATATTTTTCAGATATGTAGAAAACATTTAAGAGAAGTGGCTGCCACCTCATCAGAATCACAGGGTACTCTGAGTTGGAAAGGACCACAAGGATCATCAAGTCCAACCCCTAAGTGAATGGCCCCTATGGGAATCAAATGCACAACCTTGGCATTATTTGCACCGTGCTCCTACCAACTGGGCTGGAAGTGAAGAACTCAAGATCACTTAGTGTAAGTAATTTTCTTTCAGGAAGGAAGGGGCTAGAATATGACCAACAAGCCTGAATTTGAGGCTGGTTATATTTTTTGATAGCAAACACCAGATGTAGACTCCTACCCAGTCCCTTTGCAGTCAAAATCAGCTGTGTTTCTGTCTCTCAAAGGAGGACTTAGAGTCTCTGTGATCCAACAGTCTGTTTTATGCTGTTCATAACTAGCACCTAAATACCACTTCTGTGCTTTCCTACCCTCTAGAAAGGGCACACTCTCAACATGCTGCTACAGTCAATTCCCTCTTATTCCCAAAGAATTGCAAGGATTGCATTCAAGTCAACGTGGTGACACTCAGAGATTGAAGAGAACGCACATTCACGTGTTCTACGAGTTAGCAGGTAACTTGTACTCCTTCACCTTGCCAGCTTTGCTTGTAAACATTCCCCAATCCCTTCTCCAATATCACTCAAACTCAAGCTTGCTGATACAGCCACTTTTTAAAGGAGGGAGAAACAAACAAGTTACCTGGATAATTTTTCACTAACTGCTCCCTCAAAGTTTCCAGAGTGACCACCACATGATCTGCATTCATGTCTGCTATGGTCTGGCATATTCCTTCTGCCAAAGGAACGGAGCGTGACTGCGAGAGAGGATTCATGAGAGCAGGGGTCACATCACCTAAAAGAAAATTATTTGAATGGAATAGTGTTTCATTTTTTTCTATTAGCTGTGAAAAATTTCCACTGAAAATTTCCCTTATCCTCAGATAATTTTCTTTGGCAAATTACTCGGAAATATTTCTGAGAGGAGGGAAAGGGTGCTAGCACTTGTCAAGAGCCTTTGTAATGAAGAAAACAGAAGGTTGCCTTAAGCACGTTAATTTTTTCGGTATAAAATTCCAGCCAAAGTCATCATTTAGCTTAATAAACAGGGAGCTGAGAATTATATCTCAAGACTACTGACATTTTAGAAGACTGCTTACATGCTATACCATGCAAAACCTGTATTTCTCCAAGTAGCTAATGGGAAAAAGGTCAACATCCAATGATCTAAGTACAAAATGTATTCACCAAGTCCGAACACAAGGAAAAAAATACAAGTAATAGGGTTTGTCCCTTGTCTAACGCATAAAATTGAATAGAAATGGTAAAATGCCACTTTTAGAGTGGGTTCTAGAACTAGTGATTATTTAGTATACTGGGTAGAGAGCATAAACCTCTTAACCTAAAAACTGCATGCATTTTTTAGGCCACCTCACTATCTGTCCTGGTGAGGGACAAAAACATTGTTCTTGTTCTGCACGACAAAAGCAGAAGTTTGGAGGGGCCAAGAGTGTGGCCCATATTCCCCAGTAACTCTGCAAGCCCAGCCCAGAGTCCTTCACCTCAACCCCCCATCCATGTCACACAGATAAACTCTGAGCTTTATCCAAGCCTAGCAAGTACTTCCAGTACGGTACCTGTCAGTGATGCAGCTGAAATAAGTATTTCCCCTGAAGCTGTTGATGACAAGGCACGAAGCAGGTACTCACCTGACGTCTGTGCACACAGTGAGACAGGGACTGCATACACCTTCTCAGAAAAAACAAAACCCAAAAACCAAAATGAAACCTTTTGCTGGTTTGGTTTTTTTTTTTTTTTTTTCGGTTAGACTAATGGTCTGTTCCCACGACCAGGTGATGTCCTGTGCTGCACAGAAAGCCCCTGGCTGTGCCCAGCTGCCAGGCCAGGCAGAAGGCAGCAGGGACTCCTGGTTCCTTCACAAGGCATAACCCAGTGTTAAACACTAACAGGAATTTTCCTGCAAGTAACAAGTGACATTTGGGGTTAAGCTCTGTTCACGTTTAACTAAAGCGCAGTTGTCTATTGGATGACACCGTAACCCAATATTTATCCTCTAGGCAGACAACTACAACACAAACACTTCTCTGAGTAAATGTAATACACAACATTGCTTTGAAGAGCTTAAGTTGCTCTTGACCTTTGTTTTACAACTGCTGCTATATTCAACAAAAAGAACTCTGAAAAGAAAATCCCGGCATACAGTTTCCTTGGTGGTGTTGCTAGGAAACTCCTTGCAGGTGCAGAAACCATTGCAAGCTTTCCTTTTCTATGGGAAAGGCCATCAGCATTCTGTAATGACTCCTGTGAATAGTCTGCTGTCTGAAGTCTCTGCTGTGGGCCCACCGTGCTGCTGCCAATTTCACCATTTGTTCCTGCAGAGCACCAGACTGCTAAGGAGTAAAATAACAGGAGTAATTAAATTTTGTTCATTATCTTTATAGTTATTATCTTGCTGTTGTTGTCTGTATCTGTTGTACAGCATTAAATCCAGCGTCTCCATTCAGGGAAAGCTGTTTCAGAATAATATTTAAAGCATTAAGCAAAAGCTAGCTTCATACTGAAGGAATTTTTGAAAATCTAAAATCAGGTTTGAACACAAATCTAAAATGTTGCAGAGTCAACACTGCACACATGCTAACAACATAAATATTAGATATAATTCTCTCTTGACTTTGAAATAAAGTCTGAAATTGTGAAAGCAAGAATTAGATCATTGGCAACATTGATAAACAATGTGGGTAAAGGCCCATGCAGCACCCTACAAGTGTCTATCAAATTCTTATTAAAAACTTTGTAGATTTACGTTGCGTAGCTAAATAACTGTTGGCCTTCAGATAGTCTCCCAAGTTTGTTGGAAACACTTAAAAGTTGCATCCCTTAGATTTGCACATGGAGAAGATTTATCAGTTTGTGCAAGCTGTGTCTCATAGACCTGATGCAAAATCACCAGAACACCATGCTCATTAAAGCTCCTTAGTATCTGTCCTTTTACAGCTCAACCCCCCCTGCAGAATGCCCTGCCCACTTCCCTACTCTGCATAAATCTGATGACAATCAGCTTCCTGCAGTCTTCAGTCTTAGGGGAGCCTTACTTACACCTTTGTGCAGGGAAGCTGCCAGCAGTCAAGGAACTCAGCTTCTCCCTTGCTGGTTCAAATACAGCCTCCTTCCCTTCCACACTCTGCAGGTTTTGCAGAGCCTCTTTAACTAAGGCCAATCTCGGCAGCAGTCCAGGGCTCAGGTATTCCTATCCTTCGGTTTGCTTTACAGGTCTGCTCAAACTCTGCCCATTACCTGGACACCTAAAACCCAAGAATACTCTTTTTGGAGCACTTATTGATCACAGTGTGGGAAGTCACCTGTAATATGAGCATTGGGTAACAAAACTCAGTGCACAGAAAAGCCTCTGGGTATTCTTGACCAGCACAAAGTGATTTTTTGTCTCATCTCTGTAATGTGAGCATTATCATTTTTCACTGAGTTGTTTAACAGGTGCAGAGTTTTTGCATCTTCGGGCTCTTCAGAAAAATTACATGCAAGTCAAGTTTATCTGGGGGAAACCCAGGCTAATTCTGAGGAAGTGAACAGAGAGGCATTTATTACAACAGCACTCAATTTACTTCTTAAAACAGTTTACAGGTAAACAGTTTACAGAACGATAAAGGGCTAGGAGTAAATCCATTCCAGAAAAAAAAAAGGCAAAGCATCTGTTGGGCAGAGAAGAAATAGAAGATTGATGTTTCCATTTTGTAGTTGGGAGAATCTATCATGGAATGGATTATACAAAAGATTCCACAGATCCTGTGCCTCTCTGTATGAGAGCTTTGGCTTGTTTGATGTAATTCACTTTTTGCAGAATTGTACCAGGAAATCATAAGCAAGAGCAGTACTGCTACCAACTGCAAGGCTTCTGCTTTTCTGTAGACTAGAGTGCATAGTGATCACATTTTATAGCAAAAATCACATGCTATAGTTAAAGAATTTTAAGGAATAACATGTTAATAAGAACATCATAAAAAGTTGGGGATTCTAGCAAAACCCTTTTCGAACATAAATGATTTTACAAGATGTGTTCTTAATAGCGAATAAAAATTCTATGTAAATTATAAAGGCAGTTAAGATTAACATTTTCAATTTTATATACATAACAGAGAAACTCTATTTTGGCAGAAGTACTCTGTACTAGTGCTGAATTAGGTCCTGTTTTCAGAAACATCCTTTTACTGAAGCAAAGAGTGAATAATTCAATTAAATGAAACTCTCAAATCTTGTAATGTGCCAAATCTATTGCTGAAACAAACAAAAGCTCTCAGGAACAGCAAACAATATCTGTTGAAGGATTATTTTGTACAATTCTCAGAGAAACAATTAAGTGTCAATCAAAGGTCACCAACACTTTCTCAGTTGACACCAAAGAAGCTACAACCACATGAAAATGTCAGATTTCTGTACCTACTGATTCCTGGCAGGACAGACACTCCCAAATCAGGACATTTAGGCAAATAGTGCCCTCCATTTGTTCACAATTTCAGGTTTTTACAGTCCCAAACTTTCTAGGATTAATTTATCTTCATGTTCTTATTAACTTTTTATTCCTTAAAACTTTCAAAGGATGGAAGGATGGTGCCATGCAACTTGATAAGAAGTAAATAAAACCAACAAAACCCAACCACTTTTTCTGTCTTCCCAACAACACACAAAAGCCTGTTCCCAAATGCAAGTGTTACAAACTTTTGGAAATACAACCTCTAAGTGCTTTCTGAGGTTCCTACCCAAGAGCCATCATGAAATCCTTACTCTAATCTTAGTGCTAATGACAACCCACAGCCATCATTTCTTTCACCAGCTATTAAAAAACCCCACAGGCAGATATGGCGAAAACAAAGCAGGAAGAACAGAAAAAGCTCTCTCCTGCAACCTCTGCCCAAATCCCTGGATAGGAAAAAGTCACACAGCAGACACCAATGCATTCAGTGTGGTACAGTTCTCCTTAATAAACTGATAGCAAGGAAGGTCATCTTTAACTCTTTCAGCATTTAGTGTTGGGCTTGGTGGTAAAAGACAGATTGATTCAAAACGTTCGCTGCAAGGAGATAAAAAATAACACGAAATTAAACAGACCCAAGTTGCAAAACAACCTCCATGGAGCCAAACAACAGAACAGGAATAAACAAGCCACTGACAATGACGACTCTAACTGTCCTGAGGTGCTGCCAGCCACTGCTACAGGAATGTGACATAGGCACAGCTTTTCCACTTGGCCTCACCCAAAAAAATCCCCTTCAAAACCCTGGCATTTCCCCACTAAAACTGCTCTGCCTCTTCCTTGCTTCTAGCTGTGCCCTCTCTTCTGCAATAAATCTCAGAAACTCGATAGCTCTTTAATGTCCAAACCTTTGTTCTAAGCAGCAAGAAGTAATGGGGGTTGGCTAGGTACTTACCTCCAGAGCAAAAGATTGACTATAAAAGCATTGGGATGAAGTGGTGCATTCCTGTGCCTATACAGCTAAAGGTCAGCTCCAACTGCTGCAATATTCCTGCTGCCTCCTTTGCCTGGAATCATGCTGTCACATAAAAGGCAGACATGAAAAGTATACAATGCAATGCTTGGAAGTAAGATATACCTATGGTCTTGTTTCCCCTCCCTGGAATGAATCGAAATTCACTTTTCACATAGCCTGGCTACAGCTCACATCTACCCCAGCCCAGGGAAGTCACCTGCTAGACTTTCAAAGGAGCAGCACCCACAGAGTTGTTTAAAAGAGAGCACAGCTGCCTGCAGAGGTTTTCCAGCAAATCAGAGATCAGGGGGACAGGGCTCATGACTGCTCACTCCCAGGTAACACCTGCCCCAATCCCACCCCATGCAACAGAAGCTGTCAGAGAGCTTGTGCAGCACTAGCTCCCCTTGGCCCCTCACTTGGAATGACACAGTGGAACCAAGCAGGCCTCAGATCTTGTGTTAAGACAAATCCCATTGCAGGGAGGTTTTACATTCAGCTGAGAACGAAACTTTAATGGTATAGGGACAACTTCACACCTGTCTGGGAAGTTGATGGATGTGCACAGCCACTTTTCCTTCCACTCTCCCTAAATGGATATCCAACTTTAAGGATGCTTTGCTAGAAAACAACTTTCTGCACCCTTTCATTAGGCTGGAATTTATGGTCCACAGGGAAAAACAGAACAAAACAAGCCAGTTTAGAAATGAAAAGCAGCATCTTTACCACCACAAGATGCCTCAGAGGAGTTGTTTGGACACTGCAGATTAAACAGCACTAGTCTAAACTCCAGAACTTTAGTCTGCAGTTCCCAAACCTGTCTCCATGGCTTTAGTGCTATGAAGCACCCTTTCCATGTTTCAGTTAATCCAAATATCAGCCAAAAGGGTGTCACAGAAGACCAACAGTGCAACTGAGGAGCTTCACTGTATTACAGAAGACTCAGTAAATGTTTTTTTTTTTGTTTGTTTGTTTTTTTGTTTTGTTTTGTTTGTTTTTAAAGCCAGCAGCTTAGCAGAACCCTTATGCTGAAGATACTGGGTTGTTGAATCCCACAGAGCAAGGTGAAGCTTCCAAAGGAAATTATAGAGGCGTACATGTGTCTGTGGGATGTTGAAAATGTATAACAATTTCAAGGATGAAAACAAATTGCACAGTCTGTGAAGCACCTAAGGAATTGGGGCAAACAGCAGAGGGACACCAAGATGGGCAGGTCTGGAACACCTGTCCTGGGAGGCACAGCTGAGGGAATGGCTCTTGTAGAACCTGGAGAAGAAATAGCTTTGGAGTGACCTGCAGCAGACCCCGGAGAAGATGGAGCCTCTGCAGAACAGAGTATGGCAGGACAATGAAACACAACAGACACCCACTGCAACTGCAGAGGCTCAGATTTACTATAAGGAAAACCTTTTCACCTCTAAGGACAGCACAGCTGCGCAGCAGTGTGCCCAGAGAGCTTGTGCAGTAAAGCCCAGAGCAACCGGGTCTGAGCCCAGAGCTGACCCTGCGTGGAGCAGGAGGTGGGATACAAATGAAAAGCAGCTGGAGCTGTACCTCCCACAGCCACCCCCACCTCGCCCACCCTGCTTTCTGTAACCCAACTCAAGGGGTTTCTGACCTTTTCACCTGAGCTGTGAAGTTTTCTGGGGTAACAGCAAGTTAAAGAAACAAGGTTGCACTTCCCTCACTCCGGTAAGGAGGTCATGCCAAACAGCATCCATATGAGAAAACGACTGGTTTTTCTCTTCAACTCTCAAATAAGTAGCTCCTGTATTCATAACTTTTTTTTGCATAACTGAACTCCAGATGTACAGGCTTTCTGTTAGGGCTGGTGCTCTCCACAGCAATGGAGTGGATGTGGATGTGTGCTAAAGCAAGATGGCAGTATAGAAAAAGCTAAAAGTAGCCTTGAAATGAAATCTCTATCAAAGACCACAGCAGAAACGCTACAAATTACTGCAATTCATTTCATTAACTTCATGATATTAACACAAACTATTGTATTTTCTGACCAAGACAGAAAAAATTAGGCCTGTTCAAATTACCCTCATTCTAAAAGAGCATTAAGGCAGTTCAGATATGCCTTTCATTATTCAAGGTGCAAGAATTCAAAAGTCTGAGGATATAGCATAGCTCAGCCTATTTTCTTGAAATTTTTCTCTCACCCAAAAGACAGAAGCAACAGCTTTTGCTGCTGAAAGTCTTTAGCACTGGGAAATACACAATACATACCAAGTTCTTTCCAACTAATCTGATTAGAAATTATTATTTTTTTTAAATCAGAGTAAATTAAGTTGAGTGGAGCTTACTATAAAAAACTATACACTTCTGTTCAGTAGTACTTGCTAAACAGTATTATTAGAAACTACTGCTGTGGTAGTGTGAAAAAAATTTCATTCACAAATGGTTTTGCAGATTACACCTTTCAAGTAATTCAATCTGAGCAGATCTGGCAAACACATCAGGATTCTGAAGAACATCACAGACCCTCTGCCTTGCTGCTGTGAGTTCAATCACTAGTTTGGGTATAGAATTTAGGGTTAGTGCAATGCATATTTTACTGAGAAAAAGCTTTTATAATACAGGATTAACACCTTAGTAAAAACTTTGTATGGAAATGCATTAAACGTGCCAGGGGTGTTATCTGAAATCAGTGGGGCTAAATGCCAGCTAAAATTAGGTACTAAACATTATGAAATATCCTAAGCTTTACACAATCATTACACAGATTGAATTAGATCAAAAGTAAATAATAGCAAGGTAGGGAAAAAGCTCCTTCAAGGAGCACAAATGTTTTGTTCCCTTTTTCTGCCTTAAAATATATCAGCAGAATTACCACTGGAACAACTGTGATAACAGGTAAAACCCAACTACAACAGAATATGCGAGTTAATAAATTCTGAATCAAGTGCCTTACTGAAAATAACTTTAAAAGTAGTGTTTGACAATAAAACAGTTAGAAATTCAAACTGTTCTTCATGTTTGGCAGCCTATCCACAGCAGTGCAAAATAAAGCACCATTTTAGGTCATCCACTCTTTTCAGGCCTGATAAAAACAAAAAGACACAGGATTCTAAACATTCCTAACCAGTTCAATGCAAAGCATGACCACATGCTGTGAGTTACATTTCACAGAAGCCAGCACCATTGAAGTACAAAATTATTCTCCTTTGACTTGCAAACCTACATCCTTGTTTGTGGGGCAGGGTGAAGGACACTGGAAGAAAGGGACTCCAAAAGAAAGGAATCCCATGAGGCACATCCCCAGCTCTTGCTCAGCTGCCATCCTCATTAAGGTTGTGCGTTCCTTCGTGTAACTGCAGTGCCTGACAAACGATATCCACTCCAGAGTCATGACCTTTTGTAGGCCAGACAGAAATCAGCTACTCACAAGGCCACAGTTTCCTCTGTGGCTTCAATAAAAGTGCAGCAGAACCGTGCTGATACTGACATTTATTGCTATGAACAAATTTAAATTACTCAAATGAAAACAAATCTGTCCTGAAAGCTTGATAGGTAGCTTGGGGGCAGGAATTTGTCTCTCATTTTAAAGAAAGTTGAGATTTGCTAATAAGCAGGAAATGCTGAAATACACAGCCGTAGATGGACCCCGGGTATACCAGTGCCACTGTGGCGCTTCAAAACTGTCCCCAAAATCTAGTACAGAGATTTCACTTCTCTGGTGCAGAGAAGCTGAGCATGAGTATCTCCACAGCCAGTGCCTGCTGAGCTCACTAAATAACTTACACCTGGGAGTCATCACCCAGGAACCCAAAGCCGTGCCAGCTCTTGCAAAGGTTATTGCAGGCCACAAGTACAGCAGAAGTTTTGCTCCTTACTTCTTAAACTGTTGCTGAACATCTTCAGGAAATTCAGTTCCATCCCTCTGCTATCACAGGGTTTCTGTTTGAGTATCAAAGCAGCTTCAGGGATTATCTGCCCATTTTGTAGCTGCTTCTCTGAGTGCTTCTCTTCTCCTCATGTTCTGTGGGAGAGTCACACAAAGAAAAGCGAGGAGCTAGATTTATCAGATTACACTACAAATGCACAAACGAGCACAAAACAATTCCTTGTCCGATCTCATCCCAGTTCATTCAATACCTCCGGCAAAAAAACGTATAAAACTTGACACTTCACAGAAAACTGTACTGTCCTTTCAATGTCACTCTTCAATTGGATATTTCCCAAGAGAGAGAAATTTCCAGCCTGCAGCAGAGCCCTCACTGGAAAAGGTGACCAGCACATTACCTGTCCACAGAGAAATCACAGTCTGCATGCCCATCCCAGCTTCAGCCTAATTGGAAAGGACAGGGCTTTCTTCGCTTTCCTTGTGAATGATTTGTAACTCTGCCACAGCGATGTTGACCATTTGGCAGCAAATTCAGCCTCTAAAGGCTAAGCAAAAAACGTTTCGTTTTGATGTTTTCTATTCTACTCGATAGGAATCGCAAAGAGGAGTCGTGCCATTCAGGCCCAGGGAAAATGCTGCTGTCACGAGAGAAGGGCAGGCTGGGATGACAGAAACGAGCTGGTGACGACCAAGGACAGCAAGCAAGCAGCTACTGAGACACATTCTCCTGGACCGTCACGGCAGTTTCTCTCTGCAAAGGCTCAGGAGGTCAGTGCGTTCAAATCGAGTATTTGTAATTGTTTCTAATCTCAGCTGAGAGTTCCCTACTGCTCTCCCAGCAGCAGCCCTGCATGCATGCCCCCAGGCTGGCCAGGAAAGGTGGGAGGGAGCAGTTTGCCCCTCGTTTGGTGAACAATTGACTGAACGATTCAGCCGAGCACGGGAGATGGTTGGCAGAGAGATGTCGGCATTTCAACAGTTTGCTGTTATCAGATCAAAAGGTTTTCAGATTAGCCCCTGCTTCACCTTCTGAGGGAAACTTTAATTGCCGTGGCTGTCCCCTTTTCTTCCCCTCCATCTCCCTAGGAGAAAATAAAAGCTCCTACCCAGTCCTGCATGTACCATGCACCCCGTGAGATCCCTATCAAAAGGGACGAGAGAGACTGGATTTTATCCGGGAATAAACACAGCAGGGCAGTTTGTGTTAGTTACAAGATTATGGGACTGATTTCTCCCTTTATTTGACTAAACTTCCTGGTGACCAGTATCCGGATAGTCAAGGTGTAGCCTGTTCTGTAAGTCAGGATGTCCAGCGCCCCAGTGTGTTTCTCTAGAACAAACCTCATTTGAACTGCTGTGATAAAGAGCAACAACGATTTGTGGGATCACAGTGTCTTCCGATGACAAACAACAGCCAGGAAGGCTCCTGAGCTAAGCGTTGGGAGAAGTTCTGAGTGCCAAGGGCTTTAAACCCGACATTCGGTGCCGAATGCCCTTTGCTTCTCATCTATTGCCCCGCAAACAAGTAGTTGTGGATTTAGAAGAAAAAACTTCAAAAGCGTTAGCTCATGATTCTCATGGGTCTGAAAACTCATTCCCCACGCTTTTCATGTACCACAACCAAGGATAAAGATACTGCAGGATAAGTGATTCCCATCTCTGCTGACACCAGGTATACCCAGGTATTTGTGAAATTTCACCAAATGCTGCTGGAATGTGCAGATACTGCTATTGCTACAAGTGCAGGAAATGTTTCCTAAGAGTTACATTGCTTGGTTCCCAATATCCCAGGTTTTAGTCAGGAAACACGAAAAACCCAAGTGGCTTGAATTTCTCAGTGTTGCAGAGTTCTCAGTATTGCAGAGTTCCAGATAGACTGAAAATGCAGTCAAATCTCTCTATTTAAAATACAGATAGCAAATCTGATACCAATACCGTCATTTTTAAGTATTGTCATTTCTTTAAAAAGGCCCAAAGCTCAAGAAAACATTGTCCTTTGCATTTTAATTGTGTAACTTGCTACTTGTTTATCTAGATCAAAATGTATATAAGAAATGGGAGAAAAGTAATCCAGAGCAGAAAAAGCCATTATGATGGCTTGTAGACTGGAAGGCATAGAATATATAATTTAAAATCAGAAAATTAGCAAAATAAAGACAAATTTTCTATTCAAATAGAATTTATTTTTCTGTTAAGCTTCCAGAAATTCAAGTAAAATCATGAAAATATCACTTCGACATTAATTAGCTGAAAAAGTTAAATTTATGGAGACAAGTAAGAGAATTCTGACTTGTAAAAAAAGTGTTTGGCTCTTACTGCAGCAAAAGGCAGGACAGTAGGGGAAATAATCTAATTCATTTACCAAAGTAACTTACAATTCTATTTGACTAGCCATCCTGTGCATCAGAAAAGAGGTTACTAGGAAGCAAGGAGGTAAAAACCAATGGAGTCAAGTTCTTGAAATCATCCCCAGGAGACCAGCAATAACATCTAACTTTTTATCAGTGATATAAAACTTAACTATAGTAATAGATAACCATTCCCAACATACCTATAGTTGTTAGTCCTTTCTAGGTGGAGACCAATAAACCTCTCTTGTTCCTCATAACACCTCTCCTGGATTGAGTTAAGAGGTCAGCAGGTTAATTTGTGATTAGGGAAGATGAACTCCAGCTGGAGCTACCAGATGTTACCAGTTCTGTAAGGTTATCAGAGTGCCCAAGAAATGACTGATGAAGAGAGAAATTTTCTAGTCAGAAAATGGGGCTGAAACAGAGAGTGGCTATTCTATACAAATTATTGGGAAAGAATGGGAAATACTAGGATCAGGAAAAAAAGAATTAGGTGATTTAAGTTAAGACAGTGTTAAGAAATAACAAAGAGGTTGAGCTAGGCAAGGATAACACTGGCTGGACATCAGAACGTTTTGAAACACATCATTAAGAATTCCTTAGGTCTTCCAAAGTTGGCAATTTCTTTTGCTTCCAGAAAAAGTGCAGTTTAGAATTGTTTCTTGAAGAATTGCTAGTTAGTTGCAACAAAAAGCTTTTGTGATCTAATTGTATCCTGTCCTGCTTGAAATGAGCTAAAATGCACTTCTAGATGTAATTGGATTAAGACATATGCATTGATACTAAAATGAATTAAGAGTATAAATATAATTAATCCCTAGACAGAGAGGATTGCAGAGCTACAGTCAGGGAAAAGTAAAAATAAACATCTCCAGTTGAAAGTCCGTATGAAAATCCCTACTAACCTTTGGAAATCCAACTGAAAAGAGATTTGTTTGCACCTCACCAAGTACCTAGCAGTTACTATGGAGCTGAACTGCTGAATGTCTCCACTGAAGCATCTTCTGGTCTTTGCTAGCAGCATTCCTGATTGGATTGTTAATGCTTCCTGTCCATCAGTGTTGGGAAAGTTAAAGCACAAAGCTCTTCACATCAAAACGTTAAAACTGATACCTGAGCTGCCACAAAGCAAGGACTGCACTCTCAGGTATCGCTTACCTGCATTAGGCTCGGTAATTAGAATTTGGTACTCCTACAGTACCTTCCACAGAGAGCAATCCTCATTTACCGTGCCCAAACCACACAGAAAATTGCCAGAACTCCACAGGTCCCGTGGTATTATATTCCTCTGCTAAAGTCGGTCAGACCAGAGCAGCCTTCGGGATGTTCCGCAGGAAAAACCGACACGAGCCCCACGGCACCAAGAGTAAAAGACTCCAGGATTAATGACCCCTGCATACCGAAGTGTGCCCCCTCTGAAACAACTGCCAGCAGCAAAGGGATTTACTGACCAAAACCAATGTCCCGAGTGAAAACTGAAGAGCTGAGAGACAGCAGTCAGTACCAGGAGCAGATATTTAATCTGACCCGCATTTGTGATTGGTAAGTGTATTCTGCAATCACATTTCAGAGGAGTTTCGTGTCAAATTTGCATTAAGAACACTCGATAATCCCCATCTGTACTTTCTGTGTAGACCAAACCCTTCATTGCAGTCTGGTCTCTTTAGACTGCAGAGGTCACTAGAACAGACAATTTCATATGTATTAATTACAGGGAGCAAATGAAAATGATGGCTAAATATTCACCAGTATGATGTAGTTAAAATAAACGTGAAGTCCACTTTTATAAATTTTTAGAAAAAGTTTAGAAGATCACTTCGTAGGGCTGGGGGGGGGGGTTTGGTGATTTTTTTTTTTTTTCTCCTTCTTCTCCCCTTTCCCCCCCGCGTGTGTGTGTGTGTGTGAACATTTCCAGAGGATCTAAGACTAAAAGCAGCTGCTGATTTCAGAGGATCACATCGGCATTGGGTAGCAGAGTGCCTTCCCCGGAGGGCAGCCGTCACCCCACCCACGGTGCCTGCACCCTCCGCCTTTACCTTCTCCAGCAGCAGCTCTGTCTCAGAGCAATCTTTGTGCTGACTCTATCCACAACGTCCAGCCCCAGCGTTTTTTCCAGTGCATGATGCTTTGCTTAAAACGTCCACGGAGAATGAAACTAATTCAGCCTTCCACTGGTTATGAATGCACCTTACAGTTCGTTTCACTCTCAGGTTCCAGACACATTGTATCCAGCCACTTCTTCCAGGAAACATTACCTGCAACAAAACACCGGAACCAACCAGCACACCTGCTTCCTACCACATTTTTCCTAAATGCCGGGTGCTCAGTCTACCTTGCAGTGGACTCACCAGGTCACCAGTGGTTCGGCTGCATACCACCCTATCAGCAAACCCAGTTTGCCCCACTGTCCGACTGATGGGGAGGCTGTGCCTTTGGAGAAAGCTGTCCTGGTGATGCTCTGCTTGCTCGCCACTTTTCCGCCAGCCTGGCTACAGGATTTTTGCCTGCCAGGATTTACACGGCCAGCCAGAAAATGCCAGAGGCAGGAGTTAACCTGCTCTGAGAGAGTGGTTTGATACTTCAGCTGATGAGGCCTTTGATGGCAGCTCAGGCAGCTCTGCTTGACTCAGCCGGCAGCTCCGCAAAAGAGTGGTGTCACCATCGGGATCACACACGCCGGCAGCAACGCAGATAGGAAAGAGTCAAGATGAAAGTAAATAAATTCAGTGGCACCGGAGGGCTCCAGCACTGGCTCTGTGCCTCTGGTCAAGCCTTGCCCCAGCTCTCCACCCCTGTCCCTGTTGCCCACAGCTCCAGAAAATCCCACTCTGAGCTTGAGGAACCTGGCTCTGTTTTGCACTACGATTTCACAGAGACAAAAGACTCCCTCCCCCTTCTCCCCCAGGATCAGGGCTCTTGCCCTGTCTCAGGTTACACTTCCACGAAGTGAGGGCTTGCAGAGCAGGCAGAGGAGGCACCGCGAGCTGGTTACAGTCACTTGCACAGGCTGTTCCTATTCTGCAGAGCTCTTCATTCTCTCATTCACCCTGCAAAATCCTTGACAGGTAAGGGCACAGCTTGCTTTAGAACCCGGTGCTCACAGAGGGATCTGGTGCCCAATTCGGTGTGCTACTTAGGGAATTAGTATTAGAATGTTGCATTAGAATCATCTTATTTTTTTTCAGCTGTCTTCATTGAAAATAAGACCTTAGGCAGATTAATCTTCCTTTTCTTTAAAGTGAAGTAGGTAACAAAATTAATTCACTGCTCAGAACATCACCTACACAACCACCTCTTATCAATCCTACATATTCTGAGCCACTGCTACCCAAAACTTACACTACACAGATTGTGCTTTTGTCCATGGATCACCAGTATTGTACACTGCATGATCCTCACAAGTCCCCTTTTGTACCGTCCATCAGTACAGGCCCAAATCACAAGACTGAAAATGCTGACTGCACATTCCTTACAAGCATATTACTGGATCCCATGGATGGTCTGAGAATTTATACACGTGCTGCCATCCATACATGTCCCAGTATTAACGGTCACTTATTTTTCCTCTCCTTGTTATAATGAAAACATCACCCCTTCCCTCAAAGGAGGAGGGAAGAAAAAAAAAAAAAAGAGTTCTTAGGTTGATTTCAGGAAGAACACTAAGAGAAAAATCATGTTCCATATTGGTAAGCAGCTATTCTGTATTTTTATGTTTAGTCACTGTCATGTTTAGTCATTATATACAGCTTTCTTATACCAGAAGGAATACTTGACAAAGGCAACATTTTCTCTATTTACCAATACCCATAAGTTGCTTTTGCAAACTCTCTACCCCAAGATTTTACACTTGTAACATGAATGTTGTAATGGTTACATTTAATGTTTTGTATTTAAAGAAACATTTAACTCACCTGAATAGTACTTCGATAAAAAAAAGTCATGAGGATACAAGCTGAAAAGGAAAGTCTTTTATGGGAGATCTAGACCACCTCTTTTGAAACAGACAGGAGTCTTTCCGATGCTTAAGAGAACTTCCAGAATTCTGTTTCCTCGCTAGAATGTCCAAGCTGAAGTGTAACAATGCATCTACCCAGCATGTAGCTGATGCCTAGAGGGAAAATTGCCTACTCTCCTTTACCCTGTCCTCTGCACACATGCAATGGACTGCTTTACAGCAAAGCAGGTTGGTCTGTGAGACAAGTGTGGTTTTGAGACCAGCATTGCAAGGTACTTCTGTCTCCAGCTGCTCATTTCTGCAACATATGTGGCAGCAATTTCTGCTTTTTTAGCTGCTGATCTGCTGGCTACCATTCAGCCCTGCTAAAAAGGGGCCAGAAATGAAGGCTGCAGTTCTTCAGCTGTCTCTGCCCTTTGCATGATAAAACAGGAATGTAACTGGATGACCCTGTGTCAGGAAAACAGAAAAGATTTAAGCAATACAGGGAAAAACACCCAACTGACACTCAAACAAATCCTGTAAACAACCAAAAAAGTTGCAAGGAAATAATAAAGCAACTTAGTACTTGAAAAGTATCTGTGGAAAAGCAGAGTGGGGAGATTTCAGACGGGATGTCTTGTGGGTTTTCCTCCTCCCCACTCTTCCCCTCTACCCAGCTGTTTGTGAGGAAATGTGAACAGCGACTCAGTCAGCAGCATCCTTGCACTTGTATCCCTCAGTAGGCTGAGGGGAAAAATAACCTGGGAATCAATTTCCTATCAGAACACCTGGCACTGGGAATCTGTCACCTTGGCTGGAATCCAGCTCAGGAAATTTCTACAAATAAATATCAAACTGCAGCATGCAACAAACAAATCTACCCAGCAGCATTATTCTGCTGTCCTTTTAAAGAGAAGAATAAAGAGAGCTGAACTAATATTTGACTAGATACAACAACTTGCAACATTATTAAATTACACCCGCAATGGTACTGATTCTTAAACCTACTGTGGGGGACCTGATCCAAATCCTCAAACCAGTCAGAATTCACTTGTTAGAGACAATTTAAAACCAGCAGAATACAAGAAATCAAAGTAGCATCACATTTTCAAGACAAGTTCAGGTATTGGATACCTAGAAATTCAAAAGCAAAATTTCAAAATACAATTGTAACACTACCAAACACAAAATGTCAGGTGAGATTTGGTGTGTTCCAAAGCTCTAGTTTATAGCCTGTATTGTGATGCTGAGGATTATATAGAGGCTGAATAAATAAGGGAAATTGGTTTTACTTGAAAGCAATGCATTTTGTTATTAGAGCTTTTTACTACAACAACTTTTGTGCAACACATCAGTGAAACCCAGTACGCAGAAACATAAAAGCTTGTTGGGAAAACACTGGCAGTTTTGATAGCTGAATAAAAGTATCCATTATTTCTGGAATCTTTATTGTCCCACTCCATAGCAATATGCAAGTCCCAGCTGAACTTCTGCTTGACCCACTTCTTTCTGGAAGATACCAGTGTAAGTGTAGCCACTGTGCTACCTACACATTTTACAATCCATTGCTGGTTGTTAAGACTCAGTCACTCAAAATGAATTATTTTATCTTTTATATTTTAAAATATAAACTGCACTGAACAAATTCATTCAAGGTAAGAACCTGACCTGGGTACACAAACAGTACAGAAAAGCAAGAGAAAAAACACATTTTGTGCACATTCTTGACAAAATTATGAGTGAAAGTTAACTGTTACATAAGTCCAAACATATTCACACAGCATATTACTCAGCAGAAAGATGGACTGGAAGCCATTCCTCTCTCTCAAAGCAGTTAAAACATTGAAAAAGAAGTTATCTTAAAGGACTAGGCTTTATGTTAGATACTGAAAGAACTCAACTGTAAAAGCTGGATCTGTGGAAACCCCCAGACACCAGAGAGAGAATTCAAATTGTGCACTCCATTGTACATTCAGGACATTCCAGACTGAGGCAGAGGACAAACCAACCAGGAAGTTACCCTGCAATCCAGGAATCCTCCTGCAGCAGTGCCCAGGCACTACAGGCACTGGGTGAGTCAAGAAAACCCTGGTGTCTTCATCATGGCACAACATGCAGCAGTGCTGGCAGCAGCCCCAGTTCCTGCATGCAATCCTCAACGCTACAGAAAGCTGAAAAACTCACCCTTGCCACTGTTTCTACATAGCAAACTACAGACTTGTGTCTTTCTACTGCCCTGGCAAAAGCAAAGGGGCCTCAGGAGAGAGCCTGTGTTATTCTAGGTCAGTTTGCATGCATGTAGCACTTGGATCTTTCTTCCCAGGCTCATTCACAGACATCCACAGGGCTGAATATAATTTTGTAAGGGTTAAACTCATTGATTTGCCCTCATTAGACAAAACAGCAAAGGGAATGGAAATGAATCTGTTATGGGCCTGCTGTGGCAGGGCTTTCTCTTCAGAACAAAGCAGTCCAAGATTTACTACATGCTATAGAGCACCTGTGAGGATTTAAGAAGTTCAAACAAGTGGGATGCCAAGGCTCACTTTTAGCAGCCTTTTGCCAGTAACTGGGACATAAACAACTCACAAGTGCAAAGACCATAAGGTGGGAAATGTGGACATGAAATACAAAAACTTAGTTCGTAAATCAAAACAGACAAAAGATTGCTTCTCCAAATCTCTGTTACTGATACTCTATTCAAATTTCCTTAGAATTAGTTACATTTCTGGGAATAATACTAAGAAGCTTTAGTTAACACACAGCATCAAAGTAGGTCATATGCAGAACCTTGTGCTGTTTCCTTCAGCAAGTCATGCAGTCTGTAAGAGGTGCCTGTTCTTCCTCAGATTATTTGGGCTTCATGAGACTGGTCAAGCTCTGTGTAGGTTGTAAAACTTCGCCTTGTTTTTTTTTTTCCTTTATTCTTTAACCATTTAATTTCCTTTCCAACATAAATGCAGACTGTACATAGTATCTGAAACACTATTACATCAAATCAATATAGAGAAAGATTAGTCATTCTAACAAATACTTTTTTTTCTTCAATATTGTAAAAATCTGTATCACTCTAGCAACTGTCTCACAGTGCCCCTCACTGAAGAATGAGATGAGGAGGCCTGCTTGTTTTAACAACTGCTTTCAGCTCAGCAGTTTAAGGTAAAAATACCCAAGCAAAATATTTCAGACTTTTCAGTGTGCCTAAAATGTCATTATCTTAAATTCTAGACTCATTTTCTTGTATGTTCACATGTACTGCTGAAATTCGGGAACAAAGTATTTCAGATGCAATTCTTTCAAGTCCATTTACATAAACGGTGCTCAACGTCAAAAATTAAACATGCTGTCAACAATCTGTACAAAGGTAAAGGTGAAAAATATAATTTGATTACAAAAGAATTTAACACCATCTGTACACCACAGATAATGCTTTTCATAGGATAAATTTATCACCATCCTCATTCAATCATTCTGAGATGTTATCTCCCAACTTCTTAAACATGTATTTTCTGTGTACTTATATACAATTAGTGTTTTTATAGTATCTCCTACTTGACTGTGAACAGTTCAGGTATTATACAATGACTCAAATGAAATGAATGAGGGGGAAGCTTATGCATGTTATTTTAATGAAAAATATTTCACTTGTCTAGCTCCAAAAGAGCCAAGAAAGGTAAGTGATAAAAGCACCAGCTTAGACTCTTTCGAACATAAATTCAGGCATTTTAATGTGTATCTCATTAAAGCTACATGAGTTTCCATGTAGGGTATTCATACATATTATGGCACTTGGACTTTTCTAACAGGTATTTAGTTACCTAGGACATCTAGGCTAAAAAAGAAAACATCTGCTAAAATTAACCATTTCTGTAAGAAAACACTTCTCTCCCAACTTTCAAACCCCTTAATTTTCCTGAAAGTTGCACCAAATACAACTGCTGATATTTCACATTCTTTGAGTAAGTTGCCTTTGACAAGGAAGTCACAGGAACTTGTGAGTTTCCATCTCTAGTGATTTGTGAACACAAAGAAAGGCCATCTTACCCATTCCCAACAAACCAAGTTGTGTTCTGCTCCTTTGTAATTACAATATGCAGTATAGATACTTGTGGATCCATTTTTTTGTTTGATCAAAGTCTTAGCAGTAATTACACACTTTGAGAGTCCAAATTTAACCAAGGCAGTTTACACTGGCAGCTTTTTCTCCATGTAAGGCATTATTCTGACATCTACTGCCCTGGTATCCAACTGTACATCTTAATATGCTGCATTTGTTATTAAAAAGGAGTACATATATTAATCCAAAGATAAGAACAATTTAATGAACACAAATGACACACAGTTAAAACAGGCCCATGTATTTTCATATAAATCTCACGACCCTACCAGTACTTTGGTAGGTTTCTATTGCTTTCTTAACTCATCCAAACTACTGTATATTACAAGGCTTTAATACAAGCAGCTTTGGGGAAGAAAGTTATACTTGAAAACTTGAAAGGGAAAAAAAGTTGTGACAAGTGGAAACAAAACAAAACAAAAAAAAATCCAAGAAGCTTTTTTTTAAAAAAAACTTTACTTGTAAAATTAAGCAGCATGCTATTTTGTGATTTATATTTGAATTTAAAAAGACTAATTAGACCGAAATAAAGACAAAAACCTAAAAATGGCAAGTCTATAAATAATGAACATTTTGATTTCACTAAGCTTCAATGAAAAACATTTGGTAATTAAATACTTGCTACTGTTCATTACGTTGATGAACTTTATTAGGGTTAAAACTATAACAAAGTTCATCCTAAAACTTTTCGCAATGCAAAATTATTTTCACTCGAGGAGTGTCTCAAATTGAATGCTAAGAATTACAAGTAATCTTCTGGAGCAGACACTCAAATCCATAAAACTTTATACATCTTTTGGAACTAAGATATTTATACTACTAAAATCAAACATGCATCACTTCCCATACATTCTGGTATCATGATTTATATTACATTATGTAACACCATTCTTCTAAACAGCAGCAGTTTATCATACGTTTGCTCCATTCTCTTTGGATTTCTGATCTTTATCTTCGTTCTTCACAATGTCCTTTAAAAGGAAAAAGGGACAGGATGAGAGGAATTGCAGAAGCTTTATTTCTCATGCCAACTGTAAAGCAGCATGAGCCACAGATACTGTCTGTATCTTTAGTTATAACCAATTCCAGGATCTTCCTGAAAACTGGAGGGGTAGAGATGCTCTGGAGCTTATTTTTTTGCTTAAAACTCATTTTACTGAGCTACTCCCACATACTGAAATAGTTGAATTCTGCCTTGAAAAAGTACTCTTGACCAGTCAAACAGAGGAGCAGATTTGGACTGCTGGGGATGGACAAGTTCAGGACAGGAAAACATTCAGATAGTTTGAGATCTACATTAACATTTATACCATTTTAAAAACACTGAATTCAGGAACATGTGTTGCAGGTTAAGAAAAAAAAACCATTTAATTTGCTACCTTTAAATAATCAGTCAAACATTAAGTTTCTTCTCTATATATGCTAAGATACTGCTGCCCTGAATTCATGCAAAAGTTGTTTTTATATTGAAGCGTTTGTTCCAATAATTAGTCTACAGAAGTTTGCCTACAATAATAAAAAAAAAGAATTAAACAATTCCAACCTGTTTGAGAACACTCTGTATTTCATCCATAACAGTAGCTAAATTTTTGATTGTCTTATTCAGCTGACCCTCAAATTGCAATTTTTTATCATCTGAGGTCTTCAAATTTTCTTGCAGTTGGCCAAGGTCCTTTTTTACATCTTTTAGCTCCGCAGATAGACTTTTGTTAGAATTCTCCAGTTGTAGTATAGTTTTTTCATCCTCATCTTAGGAAGGGAAGAAATGAAAACGTCAAATAACTTCCAACGCTGAGTACTTTGCATCTTAATATCCTATTTGTGTGTAACATCATAATACTCGTTTTTAAAGAACATTAAAAACTGCATTGAATTGCCATTTGATAATACTTCATTTAACTATATTTGAAGTCTTGCACTCATCACAAATATTACCCGAATTGATTTATCTACTTAAGAAGCCTCAGTGTCCTACACCCCTGTAAGTAAGCACTGCCTTCAAAGTAACATCCCACCTGTTTTTTCTTCTAGTAGCTGCAGCTTCTGCTCTATCTCTGCCCGCACTCTTTCACTCTTCTCCAGCTTCTGCAGCAGGCTGCCCACATCCACCATGGCTCCGTTGTACACGATCAGCCCAACGTTCTCCTCCACAGCTTTGGCCTCCTGCTTTACAGCAGGTGATGGCAGCAGCAGGCGGTTCCCTGCATCACCAGAAAGAGTCACAATGTCATTCTCTAGTGCCCAACCTCAGAAACTCCTCAGAGAACAAATACAGATTCAAGGTTGCTGCTCTATCCCTCACTTTTCTCTCCTTCCCCTGACAATTCTCCCCCCAGCCAAAAAGAAGCATCCTCTTTCAATACATCATTCTAAGTCTCCTTCCTGTAGGAATTTGTCTTCAAAACTCACATTATATTCCTCCACCTACAGCTCTAAGCCTCCTGACTTCAAAACTAATGAGAAATGATGTTCACTAATATTGAACATTGACCTCAGTCCTCCTTCCTGTTCCAAGATTGTCATTATAGACACACGAATAGACACACATACGACAACTCTCTTCTTAGAGCAAGGAGGAAAAAAAGGGCTATTTATTGTGTGACTTTGAGATATATATATATATATATAATTCTAAAGGTGACCAGGGATTGGAGGGTGAAGTTGCTACCTCTCAACTCTACAGGTCAAACCAAAAGTCCATCAAGTCTAGCTTCCTCTAGAGAGGAATGTGAAAATAATTGTTGTTTACATGAAAATTTATGAGAAATTCTACAACAAGAATGTAAGCATTAGAAGGCTAAGAAAAAACATGCAAAACCAGGGCAACACAAGATGTTAGACTTATCCTAGAGTTGCAACATTATGGAAGCACAAAAAACCCTGTTACTTCCGAACTGCCCAAGATTTACTTTTCCAAACTGGCTCAATTAGTTTCTGCAAGAAATCAAGTACTTCAGAACTCTCATTATCACACAGAAACAACTCTCTGGAAGTCTGTGGCCAAAAAAAAAAAAAAAAAAAAAAAAAAAATTACCACCTAACATATCTTCCTGTAGCTCTTCAGACTCTTCTTGGTTTTCTTCATCTTTAGAAGTATCTGTTAGTCTTCTGTAAAAGCAAGATTCTCGAAGCACTACTTTATTAAGCAGCTTCTTGACCTAAACACGTGGGAAGAAATAATGGTGTTACTTAACACCCAGACATCCAGTTACCTAAATGAGGATGGTTTAGCTTGGAAAACTTAAAAGAAATTGCATAGCTTTTTGAACTTTAACATACTAGGACTTAAAATTCAAACAAACCAGGAAAAGAATAAATACAATTTAGAGACAATAGCTACATAATCAGTATGGGCATATTGGAAGCTGCAAACTTCATTTTATTTAATTGTAGATATGAAGTGGCTGCATAAAAATAAGAGAGCATGTATGTAAGCAAAGCCTTTAGAAGTTAAATTACATTTCTCTCGCTTGAAACATTCCTGTAACATTTTGAAAGTTTTTTAGTAGTATACAAAACCTGAGCACGTGACAGGTGAAGTCCAAGAGTGTACAGGATCTCCTCCATGTCCTTCTCCAGAAGATATCCACAATGACTTTGATCAAAATAAACAAAAGCCATCAGGAGATCCCTGTTAACAGTTACCATCTGGGTCTTGTCTTTCTCCTACAGAAAATTGATTATGGGATCATTAGGGAGTTAAAGTATTCCAAAAATACACCAACTTACCACTTTACAGAAGTGGTAAAAAACTTTACAAAAGTTTTTTCTCTGTTCATTTTACTGTTATTTCAGTCAAGTAATAAATATTAGCATTTACCTTAGATCTCATTCCTAAAGCCTAATTTAAGCTATATATGACAAGTAATCTTTCAATATTTAAAAGGAATACACAACCATGGATAGTAATGGCCGTTAGACACCATTTCCTTTTGTTCATGCTGGTATGTAAAAAATGGTCATAGAATTAATCTAATTATCAAATAGGAAACATCCCTTCTGCCCTCAATAATTTACCTGACAGCTGTTTAACCCCTCCCCCCCCGTGTTTTATAATAAAAATAAAGCTAAGCTGTAATTAGGACACCTCTAACAAGGTCTGTACAGTTGTTAAGAAAGGTGTTAATTACTTTATCTTTAGATGCCCTCTCTTTACAATGCTTATTTCCCTCTCTTCTGTCCTCCCGTTTGTTCATTTCCTCTTCATCCCGGTCTGCAAAACAGAAAGAAAATTCAACATACCCACAGCCAACGATTATATAACCATTACCAGAACACATGTGGCCACTAGAAAAGGCCACACAATCCCCAAACATCTGCAATATACTTCCCTGAAAAATAATAAAAAATGCATTGAAGTAAGTCCTGTTAAATTCTGTTTTTTCTCTAGTCTTATTTTAACACAAGCCGTTTATAATTTTTCCCTGTGTTTGTTTCACACACAGGACAGAACAGCTGAAACAAATGCTAACTAGGCCAAAATGAGTTCTGCCAACATCTCCATTTATTTAAGTGGTGTGCAGGAAATTACCACAATTCTCCCTTAATGAGGCTTGGCAGAGTCAGCACTCAGCTTTGGTTATTCCTATTCAACTTCAGTATTATTTACTCTCAAATATTTCATATAATAAAACCCATATAAACTATATAATTAAAACTATGTGCTTATACTCATGTTGAGTGAGAGGTCACTCATCCTATGACTTAGATTCTCCAAGAAGTTACAGATCACATCACTTTTAGATGTGAATTACCAATGGCAGGTTTTTTTGTCTAAGATAGTCCAATACAGTAAAACTAGACTGAAAGAGAGAAAGGGATATCACAACTACTGGGATGGATTATGGCATGTAGCTCTGGACCTTACATGCATGTCTTGAGTAAGAGAATCATGTGCCAACTTCAGCTTTAAGCTCACCTTCCTTGTGAGGAAGACATGGGGAAAAAACTACGTATATTACAACACTTGGCTAATTTTACCAACCCTTTTCTGGGAACCAATTGCTTTCTC
The DNA here is from genome assembly GCA_018697195.1 of Certhia americana. Classification (NCBI taxonomy): domain Eukaryota; kingdom Metazoa; phylum Chordata; class Aves; order Passeriformes; family Certhiidae; genus Certhia; species Certhia americana. Next base: position 34,032,147 of record CM031862.1, read on the forward strand.
CTGCACCTCCAGGGTTTTCTCAGCAACTCTTGACTGGGAATAGCACAAGGACAGATTATGGGAAGCAGCAGCACTTGTACAGAACAGACAAGCCCAGGCCACTCTTACAGACAAATTATAAGCAAATAGGAGTTATTCTGGAAACCACAGATTAGCATCAGGTTTTTAAGGCTGCTGCAATACTCTGCCAAAAATACAACTGAAAATGCTGGGACTGCAGTCTCCACACAGTTCAAACTCACATGTCCAGCAAAGCTTCTCCACAGAAAAGCAACTACCCCAAAGTTCAAACCAAAAAGCACACATGATGTTTTACACCTTTCTGAATTGCTGAGCAGGGAAAGAGCTGCTGCAGTTGCCTGCAAAGTCCTCCAGATCCTTTCCCTGTTTCTTCAGGCTAACACAACTCAACCCAAACAAAAACCAACTTCTTGTAACATGGGCTGAAGAGCACCCACACAGCATTCTGTCCTAGCTAAAACCAGGATGACATTCCAGAACTGAGGAAGTTAGGCACGTAAAAGTGGCTTGGTTTTTCAGAGGTGCTGAATACTCACATCTCCTACTGACTTCAATGGGAGTTGCGAGTGGTCTGCATTCTGAAAAAAATAAAACCACTTCTATATGCATGCCTCACTTAGAGCACCACAGCTAGTTCATATTATCTAGCTTCATACAATGCCTAGCATGAAGGTACTTACATTTGACGTAGAACTGATCAGAATTGCTATAATAAAATTAGTTTAGTAACACAATTTGAAATTGTCTAGTTCCAGGGTGTTCTCCAGCTTGAAAGAACATAATCAGTGATGATAAAAAAAGATTTATGAAAGGTCACAAAATTCATAGTTCAATATACCTTCATCTTCATCTTCAGCATCTTCTGCCTCCATTGGATCGTATTCTTCTTGATTATTGTCATCTTCCGTTTCTTCCTCATCTTTAGAATCTTCTTTCCTTTTTTCTTCCCTCTGTAACAAAAGTACCTAAATATTTATCTAGTCAGAATCAAAACCCAGCAAAGTAAAAACCCCACTACCAGTCAGTCAAGATTTGCCTACATTTACACTCAGTCACCTAAGAACACAGACACAAACCTGTGCTACAGCTGAATGTTACAGTACTCCCAATACACCTGTAATACTTTTAAACTACTGAATAGAATTTAAGCATATTTCAATAGATCAAAAAGTCAAATCAAATAACTAACATTACAAGAGCTGAGTTTTTGAAAACAATAATGTAAAACTGAAAGAGAAACACTTTAATACAGATTCAGATAGGCTAGAACTGCATATGAGCTAACTGCAGACCTTCTTTTCATCTCTTTCTTCTTTTTTATCTTTATCATCTCCAGATTTTCTTCTTTTAGGTTTTGGCTCATCCGTTTCATCATCTTTTTCTTCTTTTTTTTCTTTTCTCTCATCTTTTTTGCTTTTTTTGTCCTTTTTGTCCTCTCTCTCTGGGAGAGAAATCAGTGCTTTGTAAATTCTGACACCAAAATCTCTCTGAAGCATTTCATTGAAGAGTTCTGCAAACAATGATACCTGCACATAAAGAAGAAAGAAAAGAGAAGTGATAAAAAGTTTAAAAGCATGTATTTAAAATGTATATAATTATGATAATGAGGTGCCATCTTAGCAACTTACACCATATCAGAATTTTACGAAGTGTCAGATTTCTTACTATCTGGTTGAATATGGAAGCTTTAAACACCTTTACAAATTCCATTCCATATCTGAAAACCTGTGTACTCCTCTGGATACCGTGCCGTGACTGTATTCCTTATTGTACCGTGTCCCAAAGACTGGGCAATTGAGAAGTTTGCACTTGAGTATTAAAAAGAAACAAGAACAGCTAACTGTAAGTAGCACTGCTGCGTTACCTCAAAGGAATGCTCTTTATTATCCTCTAATCTGTAGTCCAGAAGAACACTCAGGGACATAATGCTGCAGTCAAACTTGCCACTCTTTGCTGCCCAGTTTGGGTGCACGATGATGGCTGGCTCATCCGGCAGGATGTAGCGTCGCTCCCGCCGCTGACGTTCCAGCTCCTCTTGGCGTTTTCTCTCCTCTTCCTATAAAAGGGACAAAACTCCAATAGATGTGGATATATATGGAGCATATTCCAAAGCTGAAGTTTCAGCCTCTACGTTAGTTTTTAGGACTCAATGCTCTGAGGAAAGCCTCAGTTGCTGAAACAAACACACAACTGTACAGTACAGTGAGCTGTTTTACTCCTTACAAAGGAAGAGAAAGGCTTCATAACCTTATCCCTCCAAAGATACCCAACACAACTTTAAGAATTACCAGGTGACAATTTACTTAACTCTTGATTATGGGAAATGCAATCTCTATAGATATACCTGATGCAAATGAAACAAAGGGTTACAAAACCCAAAATGCCGTCATCTTACTGACTGCCAAGAGACAAATACTGAATTCTCCTGACTACAAAAAAAGTCACGGCAGAGCTTATATAAAAAGCCAGAACAATCACAGCTCCCCTCCAATCCTAAAGGAAGCAGTGGCAAGAAACCCAAGCTAGTTGAACCTCATCCAAGCTGTGGGAGAAGGCAGCAGCAGCTGACAGAATTAGCAAGCACATGGCCTTTCCTCCCTCAACAAGGTTTAGAGAGATACATAAAAATAGGAAAATTCCAATCACCCCATACAGGTTAGCAGGGCACACACAAAAAGGCAGGTTTAAAAGCAACTAAAGGACACGCCATTCTCCAGACATTTCTGCCCCTTTTCTGTGCTTGAGATTTGGCCTTACTGCACAGATTTTGTTTATCTTTGTGAAACAGCAAACCAGACTAAGCACTGCAACTATGAACTGCAAAACTGAGAAACGCCAATATACAGCAAGTATCCAAAAGCAAAAATTAAAGCTTCATTTTAAAGGAAAACAAACCTAGGCAAACCATCTGCCACGTGAAGAAGCTTGACTGTGAGACACAGGCCAAAAGAACTAAGCAGCTGCTTTTCAGGTTCAAGGTGTTAAACTATTGCTAAGTGTGTTCACTCACGTTGATCAAGGATTTTCTTAGGAGGCTTGGATTTATTTTTCCTTACATTTAACGTTAAACATTAATTCAGACACCCTTAGTGCAGTTGCACATTTGAGCTGATTTGGCTGATATAAGGTAATTCAAACTGGCCAAGATTTCTTCCCAATTCAGCAGCTCAAGGTACAGCAAGAGTTCCCAGTACAGTCACCTGAGAACAACACAATCCCAGCACAGGTACACACATGCCTCTACTTTTTATGCTTATGCACATTTATACAGATGTTTCATATATTTAATGTAAACTTAGGACTTAAACCAAGTATGTCCAAATCCTAACCTCTTTATCATCTTCAGATTTCCTATCCTCCTCCTCCTCTTCTTCTTTCTCAGACTTCTCTAGCTCCTTTTGCTCTTCTTTTTGTTCCTCTACTTTCAGCTGCTTTGTCAGTCGAGCTATCAGCTGAGATTTCAGTCCCTTAGAGCTAAGGGTTCGACTTTCTAATTCTTTGCGAAGGTCATTTACCTGGTAAATAAAAGCTTTGTGAGTGGTACCAAGCAGTGAAATCACAAAACATTTGATTAGTAGAGAAAGTGAGGTAAAAATCAGCAGCACTGAAAAGTCAACTGTATTTTTTAAACATGTGCTGAAAAACACCAATAGTTACTGATACAAAAACCCACCACATTTAAAGTAATGTTTTCAACAAAAACTTCTTTCTGTGGAACTTTTCACTGATGCAGGGAAGGGATTTCATTAGGGCGAAATAGTTTATTGTTACTATTGCTTCTGAGGACTTTTTGTTATGTCTCCTGACATAGTTTAAAAAGGTAGTAATTGTACAAAAATGTATCATTTAAGTATGTTAGACCCCACACTTTTTAATGTAAGTAGTAATCTGGCAGAACTCTTGTTTTCCAGTTAACATACCATACATGATATCCTTTAATTGTACAAATTTCCAAAGTTTGGAATAGATTCAATTAGCTGTATTCACTTACTACAACCAGGAGTAATCCCTGCATACTGTGATACCACATCTAGCACCTATAAATTCAGCAAAACAGTACTGCAGGTTTTTTTGCTCAGTTAAGGGAACACACAGCTGCATTTCAGGTCATGTTTAAAAGTGAAAAAGTACAGTGGAATCAAATTTTAAGAAACATTTGTTACCTTCATTGTTTTTGGATCCAGTTTAGACCAGTGTGTAGGCGTAGAGATCTCTTTAGCTTCCCCATCATCCTTTTCCTCTTCATCCTGACAAATAAAATTTAGAAATTATCATTCAGAAAGCTTGAAAGCATTTCAGTTATTTTTTAAATTCTGTTGCTGATCTGTGCAAGGTCACAACTGTTTCAGATAGTCTTCTCCTAAAGTTATTATTTGGACAAGTTCACACACACATTCTACCACTTTATAAATGATCACAGTGCCACTCAGCCAATACAAGCCAGATCTGTGGAACACAAAAGGGTGATAAGCAACACCACAAAGGATACTGGGGTTACACAGACACTGCTGGTCTCCAGTAACCACACAGTGGGGGAATCTTCCCCCACACTTTAAATCCCCCAAATTACTCTTTGTTCAGTCAGACCTTCCCTTAATCCAAGATGTTGTTCAGCCACATGGCCTGAAATTCAGATGTTTCAGACTAGTGTTTGTTCAATTTCAAATATCACAATTAGAACTGGCCACGAGAGAGAATTTAGAAATTTCAGAAAATGGCAAAATGTTGGAAGACAGCTATTCATAAACTGAATCTCACTCAACAACTGGTCCCAGATTCCAGCAACTACGTCTACGATAAAAAATTTTCTGCGCATCATAAGCACAATTTAATTCCGTTTGTGATATCAGCATACACGTTTAAAGTTAGTGAACTAGCTGAAATAAAAATAAAAAGCAACATTCACTACACTGCTGAAAGCTGGTTTACCAGTCATTGTTACCAGTTATGTTCCTCCTGTGTATGTATGTTGTGTAGTATGTGGTGTGCATTTTGTGCCTGTGTTCCTGTGCCTGTGAGAAGCAGAAATAGAAAAAGGGATTAGCGTTCAGTGCCTGTTCTCCATCAGCCTCCTTGCGTTCACCCTGAAGCTTCTCGACCAGCTGCTGCTTGTATCCTCGGGAGAGGGTTTCCCACTCTGAGCGGGTGGGAAGGCAATGCCAAACATCCGGGAAAAATAAAACCACTGTCTCCACATGAGCTGGAACTGTACGCCCCTTGTGGGTCTCCTCAGGGCGATGGTAGCGAATCTCTGCAAAACGGTACCTGTTGCAAGGGAAGAAGCATGTTGGAAAAAAAATTCTACAATACATTTTAAAGAGCCTAGATCACTTGTAGCACATCAAGTAAAGAAACTTTGCTGCAAGACCTTGAGGTTTATCTAAAGAAAAAAATTATGGAAGCCATATTTTCTCTTTTGGCACACTTGTAAAAAGGTATCACAACTGAAAAGGAGGAAAACCAGCAAAACGCTTTTTATACGACTTGGTGTTCAGCCCACGTAGGTTTTATGTGCAAGCAGAAGTTGTTGAAGAACTTCAAATTTAGCATACAATAGGCTTTCCTGGTATTAGGACAACTAAAGTGAGTGTTAACACAGGACAAAAACTCATCAAGAGAAAATATGGCTGTATAACAAACGGCTATTTATTTATAACAAAAGAACAATGAAATGAAGTTCTCTTGACGATCCTCTCCAGCTATGCACAAAATGAAAAATATTTTCAACGCACGTTCATTAAAAAAAATTACAGTATAACATGTCAAAATAAACCCAGAATTTTTAATTAGTTCTTAATGCAGTATTCAGCACAGTTGGCACCAATCAAGCTGATTACCAAATAGAACATCCTTTGGGTAGTTTACCTGAACTACCAAGAGCAGTTGACAAAGAAAAAAGGGGGTTTCAGCTTTTTCTTTTTTTTTCTCTTTTTTTTTTTTTTTTTTTAAAGTCCTGGTAACAGAAGAGTATTTATTTCTACAGCATACTTGGCTTTGCAGTACAGTACTTACCATTGCGTGCACACACTTAAGTCAATCCCTGTAAGAGCCTTGCAACAACGAATTGCCGTCTTTATCAGCACCGAAGGGTCCTTTTCTGGATCAGGTCCATCCAGTGATGGGGACCAGTGTCCTCCAATAGCCATAGCTTCATCTTTGCCTTTCATACCCACTAAAAACTAGACAAAAAGAGTCTTCTGAATGTTCCCCTGCTAGGGGTAAAAAGTCATTTTCCCCAAGTGCAAAGAATATTTCATAGCACAGACACTGAAATCCGTGAGTAAACCGTCATATTATTTTGAAATCTGAAAACGAAAATCAAGTCAAGAAAGAGTTCAGTTATTTTTTTCCACAGATTATTTCAGCAATGGAATAGGTTTAAAACATCATCACTCATTCTTGCTTTCAAGATTTTCCATCAAGTTTGTTTATTGGTATAGGCTAGTTCCTTTGCAATTAAAAGCTTTCTAACCCAAAAGACAGAATTTAAATGGTGTCTCAACTCTGATACACATTAATAGATGCACCTGCTTAAAACTGATGAAGAAAAGCTACAAAAGGTGAGACCACAAGAGCATCATACCTATGAAAGTATTCCCATGTGCCATAAGTTAGAATTTAACTGGAAAACAAGTCTGCTGTCTGAAACACCACAGCACTTACAGCTTGTTCAGTTTAATGGCTAAGTTTCACTTAACACAACGGCTGCTTCATGTGTATTCTCTTCACAGCTGAGCCCTTGCAAAAGTGCATGCTTGTAAAAAGCAGCTAACAAAGTTAATTGTTTGAGTTTAATTAAGTTGAAAAAAGCAGTAAATGTGAAGCTCCTATAAAGTGGAAAAAGAATGGACATATAAACTAGTTTTCATGACAAATGAAGTCATTCAGCTGCCTACAAGCTCCTCTCTTATTGTCAAAAATGGGAAAGCTCTATAACCAACCTTTATTGCCAAAAGTGTCTGGCATTGAAGCATATTTACCTTTACAAGTCTAGCAGGATGCTGAAATCCATCACGAAGTTCTTGGGGATCCTCAGCCAGAGCACATGACTTGTGGTAGAGATCTTCCATGCTAGGACTAGCCATCAACATCACCTGTGGTACAAGTCAGAGCAGTCTGGTGAGGGTCTCACTACAACTGATAAACAGTGACCACAACCTGCAAACATACAACCCAAAACTTCACAAGCTTGCTCTATACCCTAAACAGGTGCATGATAAAAGAGGATGCTCCTTCTCAGTTACTATGTTTTGAAGCTCAGCCTTCTAAAAGGCAACTCTTGCTCTGCACAAACAGACTGAAAACCCAGGATGTCTGATACTCGAGCAAAGGCTTGAGGGTTTTTGTACACAGAAGGCCAGTAAGTTAAGTCTATCTTTATCTGAATGTCAAAATATGCTGCATCAAGGGCTGTAATCGTGTATCAAAGACCCCTTTATCAAAACATTTTCCTAAAACCTGTTCCATTTGAAGTCTGTCATTAAAATAGATCTGAGATTTTTAGGCCAGTATGTGTTAGAAGTATTGAATGTTCAAGCTAGATTTCAATCTACTTCAAACAGATCAGTAAATATGGAGATGAACAGGAAAGAAAATAGCACTGAACAAAATAACACAAACAGCACAGAAATTATCCTTGAAGGAATAAAAAGGACTCCATTAACTACTCAAAATGAATTGCCTAAGAAATCGTTCAGAGACCTTGCAGGAGCTGGCTTTTTTTTCTCTAATCACATCACTGCAACTGGGTGCAGAGAATGGGAGAGCCCTCTGTAAACACAAAGTTTAGCACTACTCTAGTGAACAGGAAAACAAACTGAATTTCAGTTGTGATTCTTTAAGCTCTACCTACCAGCTTTTACTGAAAAGTTTATAACGTTGTATTTTGCTCAAATGGCTGCAGAATATTTTCAGTTCAGTTATACTCACTTTTGCACCCTATTGATGAAAAAAAATGTCAAATGAATAGTGGTATCAGTGGAAAAGCATACAAACCTTAGCACTGTAGAGATGATCAGCATCAGGTGGATCAAGGACAGCAGCGTTCTTATCTATAGGATCCACTTCTCTATGCATGACATAGAAATTACAGTAGTTTCCCAGCTGAAATGGTCTAGACATAGGAAAAGCATCCACCCATGTAAACTGAGCATCAAAGAAATCGCTCGGGATATACAAGTTCTGGTAACGCCTCCTCAGCTCCATCATATCACAGCTACGGCTGAAAGACACGGCATTATTTGAAAGATACAGCAGTCAAGAACTAGTAACCAAGCACATCATTGAGAGGTGTATTAACTGGCAACACAACCACTGTATATTTGGTGCTGCACGTACAAAATCTCAAGAACACTACGTTTGAGTGTCATGGATGAAGTTTAAAAACAAGTAACTATTGAACACTCTTCCAATTCAGGTGTCTGCGTGTTAGGGAACACTCATTAAACAACGCTATAAAGCTATTTTGCGATAGCATTTTAAATTAACACAGAACCTCAAACATGTTTATCATACAAGGTTCTTAGCCATTACATATTTGATCCTTCTTTAAAGTCAGGATCATCATTCCACACCCACTTACACACACGTGGGCTGGCACGGTTCACAATGAGCTGTGCCCATGATTAAGTGAAGTGTAAGTAAACATCTGGCACTATAAACATACCAGTCCAATGAAAACTTGGAGAACTGAACTGTGTAACGAGGCACGACACGCCGGGGTCTCCGTGGTGACCTCTCCCTCTCCCGTCTGGGTGATCTCTCTCGGGAGCGCTTCCTCTGGGGAGACCTTTCCCTGGACCTACGTCTCTCTCGTTCTCTTTCACGGCTTGAAAAACACACAAATACAAATATTTTTGCAGCCTGGTAACACAAAATGATTTCTAGCGCAACTGAAGCCAGGACTGTCAGAGACAACTCAAAAAAGGCAAGAAGTTTCAGTACAGTCTCTTTACAAGGAAACTGATTACACAACTCCTTATTTTCAGGTGGATAAGAACTCTTCCCTAATTCCTAAGGGTAACACCACTTACGGGTCATGCTGACTCACTCAGGAGTGAGCAGCTCAGCTCTGGGTGAGGACGGGTCTTTATGGAAAGCTTGGATCACAGTCTGGTCTACGTACCTCCTGTCATCTTTTCGGTTTGGCATAGGGTCTCCACCTCGGTCATTCCTCCCAGAAAATCTGGATGGTGGGTCTAGTCTTCGAGCTGGCTGTGGCTGTGAAACCAGACGGACTGGGGGCTGCAACAAACCACCTGAAACAAATGTACAGCATCAATACAGAACTGGGGGCAACTACCTACACTTGGCAATCACTGCTGCTTACAGCTGTTTCACTTGTGTACGTTTCCTAACTTAACTCTACAGTCAAATTTATCCATTAACACCCACCCAAAGAGACTCAAGAGACCTAAGCTTTTCTGCACTGAGGCAAACTGACACTCCAGTTAAAAGAAATTGGTTTAAAAGCATCTTCTTGAGATGGAAGCTAATATAAACTAAGCACATAGAATCCATCTTAATAAATAGCTAAGGCTTTCTGAAAAATTAAGACAGATATACTACCTAATCATCGGACTGAAGGAAAACTGAAATCCTCATTTTAAGGCTATTCATACATAAAGATAGCTGGCATCCTGAAAAATTTTTCCTAAATCAATATATTACACTGCTACATCAATCCTCAGCACATACTTTCTTTGTCTCAAGACATTTAACCAACTGATTTAAGAGCAAATGCTACTGAACACCAATGAACAACTAAGACTAATTAGATTGTAGTAAGCATTTATGCAATATTCTGCTTCGGTTCTTCTACCCTTGCTTTTACTGTGATAAGACCTAGTCCTAGTATTATCACTTCTATCACTGATTTCTCAGCCACTCAAAGTTCAAGAGACTTCACAATCTTTGTTTTAGATTTGCCATGTTTGGCAGTGTTTCTTGTCTCAGATGCCAACCTGGCTAACTGAAATGAACAAGCGAAGTATCAGCTTTAACAATACAACTGCAAAACCTGATTTTGGGGAACACTGCAGAAGATGCTGAAGGACTGCAATGCTATTAATACTTTCAACTCCCCACTTTGTGAAAGAACAAAAATTACAGTGAATTTGCTTTCGGATTACGAAATCTCAACATGAACAGGAGTCCATGGGGATTCCACTACGATCAGGTGATTTCTGAGCTACTGCAGGCAACGTGCCTTGCACACAGCTGCAGGAAGACATATTCAATCTGAAAACTCAGTGAAGTCCCTCCATATTATTTCAGCTATTACTTCACCCTTCCGGCTAACCAGAAAATAACCACCACCCAACTAATCACCAGTGACCCCTCCCAAAAAGATGTGCACTGAAGGAGCACCTTTCTGCTGTGGCTGCTGCAGCAGTGGCTGAGGCTGTGTCTGGAGCAGAGGTGTGATGGAAGCTGCTGAGATCTGTGCCTGCAGCAGGGACTGTGGCTGTGGCTGTGCTTGGACCCCAAAGGTCTGCTGAGCAATGGGCTGCAGGACGGCCGGCGGCGTCTTCAGCAGCGGCTGCGCCTGGCTCTGGTTCTGACAGCAAACACAGAGAGTTGGCAGCGAGCTCCAGCCAGGACCAGCGCTGCCTCTGACACTGGGTAACCACACATACCTGGTTCGGCAGGGTCTGGATCCTCTGGGCGTTCCATTTGAATGGCATGTTAGGATTGTAAGTAGCTTCTACCAAAACTCTGTCACCCACCTGAGGAGTCTTTCCTTTAACAGCACTGCAAACATTACAGAAAACGCACGTGAGAGTCCTTTTTTAGCTAGGTTTTTTGCAGGTTACATTTAAAAAGGGGAGAAAGTAGGCAAAGTTTATTAAAAAAAGTTTAGAGGAAGAGCATCTGCCCCCAAGTTCAGCATTAGTAGTACCTACTTCATTTCAGAGTATGCACAGGAACTTAGTAATTCCCAGCCTTTGGTGTTAAGGCAAAAGTTCCCCAAACAGTACCAAGTTAAGACACGCAGAGAGAGGGTTTTATGCTTTTAATCACACACAAATTCTGCAATTTCCTATTATAAGGACCTAATAACATCTGGGTCTCCCAGCTTTGGGCTTTGTATTAAAAAAATTCAAAAATTTACTTGAAGTATCTCAGACTTTACATCTATTAACCTCACTTTCACTGTTGAACAAAAACAACACACTACTGCAGGCCCTATCAGCAGAGTCACAGAATGAGCACACAATCATCTAAACCTCTGATTACTGAGAATATCACGGAGTGCATCCGCAGCCAAGCGTTCCCAGCTTACCTAAGCTGAAAAAACACATCTTCATCCACAAAGCCAAACGTATCATGTAGTTTAGTCACTACCCCAGTGAAGACACGCTGCTTCTGGGGCTGGGTTTGCTGCTGGCTGGAGCGGGGAGCCGGGTAGGAGACAGTGATCTGTGCTGCCGGCTGCGGTGTGGACAGGCTGAGGCTCGTCGGGAGCGCGACCGCTGGCTGCAAGCAAAACAAAGCCAACTCTCAATCTTGGAAGCAGCTGCCAGACTGACGGGGAACAGGTCCTTTAGCCATGGAGACAGCAGTTTAAAATGATTATAGCACCTAGAATAGACATTTTGGGATGGTAGAAGTTTTCTGTATTTTTTTGTTGGGTTGTTGAGTTTTTTTGAGGATGACACGTTTCTTACTTTGAATGAAGACTGGCTTTGTTTATCCTTCTTTTGTACAAGAGTCAGCTTCCCCCCAAAATGCACCTCGTCCAGACAAAAAGCATGAAGACTGCATTATTGTCTATAAGCAACCCATACAATGGGCCTGAAGTGGAGATAAATTCCCAACTTTGTTAGGCATAAACGCTTAAGAGGTCATTCTGCATTTCGATCCCACCTGTAGTGTTAGAAGTCAGGAAAGGCTGTGGCCAACACAAACCCTTCCCTAACTCAACAGTTCACATACTTGCCTTCTTACAAAAGCAGAATACAGTAAGATGAGGAAATCAATTCAAATATTTTTACCTTTTTAAGGCCTTTAAGTTTAAAAGTTCAACTGAAAATGGAACTAGAGCAATTTGCAGTGTGTTAAATCGCTGCATGGCACCAAGCCCAGCAAGATTCTTTTTAAATCTCTTTACACACATACTGTTAATACAGCAAGTTAAACGCCTTCACTAAGAAGAGAAAGGTTTTCTCTATTTGTTATTTACTGCAAAACAACAGGACACTTGAAGTTCAAACAAACAAAAAAAAATTATAATCAACACACATGTTCCCTTCAAGATTAAGGAAAAGTGGTTGCTATTAATTTTTGAAACCAAGGCTATGCATATTTTAACATCTGGATAAAATAAACCTGTACCAATAAAATATCCATTCATATTAGTTCATTTTACAGATTAAAATACCAAAATTTGCACTCTTGCATTATCTGTGTTTGGGGATGAAGACCAGACAATAAAACCAAACTAACCTGAGTTAAAAGGGTCTGCTGAGGTTGCTGCAACTTAAAATAAATAAAGTTATAAATTAATTTTATACGCTTAAGGAAATTGTACAATTCTACCTCCTCTTTACAAGTAAGAGTTTTTGCTTAATCTAAGTCAGTTAAAAGTCCTTTAGGGCTTGGTTATTTCAGCAGTTTGCACATCTGTAAAACTGTGCGTGTGGGGTTAATTTTAAGATTGTATAACCCAGGTTTATTCGGAAAGGAGAAATGCTAAATTTTTTTGCACTGTAAGTTAAAAGCAATACCAAAAAAAATTTGGCAGCTGGAACAGCTTAAGCATGTAATTCCCCTGTACTTTCATTCTTTTTTAAAAATCCTGCTAAGTTTGAAGATCATAATAAAAATCCAAAAGGGAACGTTTTTGGACAGCGTCTTTCCAGCAGTTAAAATACATGGCCCTGTTTGGAGCAAAATTCAGCAGAGAATAATTTACCCATGGAATAGTATGTATTTTTAAAATTTGTTTTTGCATGAAGGTAGGCAGGTTTCCATTCTGCATACGTCTTTCCAAGTTTATGAACTTCAAGCTCTCTTTTTGCTACACAAAATATTACTTTAAGTTTCTTTAACAACTTCCCATATGAGGATGATTTCGGAGACAAATCCTACAAGACACACAATTGACATTATTGCTTAAGTTATTTGTGATGTACACAGTAAGAATCAGACAAACCTGTTGCTGTACACTATAGAGAGTCTGCTGAGGTTGTGAATATTGCTGAAACAGATAAAAGCAAAATATCTCATAAACAGGAGAATTATTACCACAATAACATCAAATATAAGTTATCTGCTTAACAAGTTCTAGATAAAACCAATTCACATTTAACAATTTTAATTAAAAAAAATATTAATAATATCAACATATATTATTTTCCTAACAAATGTTCTGAGCCTTTAGAGTGGGCCCTGATGTACTCTTTCTTGCTAAAGTCAGCAATTTTTGTTAATCCTGACATTTAGACAGCATTTAGGGCACACTATGAAATCATGCAAAATTCCATAAAGGATATATATATATAGTGATGGGAGATTCTTGAGATTCTCACTTTAGATGCAGCAAAGCTCGTTCTCCCAAAGGGCTTTCCACAGCGAAGACTCATCTCCTCCACAACCAAAACTCCCACCTTTCGCACACTAACTAGCTAGAAACCCGACCCCCCGTCCCCCCCGCCATTGAGAAGACAGGTTCACACTGCAATGTTCACCATTTTCCATTCTCCTTTCCTCCTGGATCCTTTAGCTTTACGGAGTTCGGGGAGCGCCGGCCGCTGTGTTTGCTTTACCTGCTGCAGGGCCGCGGCCGCGGCTGCCGCCTGCTGCTGGAGGGCAGCGCTCTGTGTCAGCTGGTAGTTCGTAGGGGTCTGTGTGGTCAGGCCAGCGGCTGCCAGCGCCGTCTGCTGAGTGTAGATGGTCGGGGAAGCTCCCAGCAGCGAGGGCTGCTGCACGCCCAGGGCAGCTGTGGAGGGAAAGCGGCCAAGTGAGCGCTCACAGCATCACAAGACACCCCGCGGGATGTGGCGTGCGATGCTTGACGCCTGAGTCAAGCTAAATCTCTTCTAAATTCATCTACCGATAGTAAACCGCAGCAGAGAAAAAGAGACTGTTATATTTGCTTCTCTGGAGCTGCTCGTTTTAAAGCTCTGTAGTTGTCATCCCCACCTGCACCTCCCTCCCTGTGTACTTTTCGTGAAGGTATTCCAGGTTCTGGCTGAGCCAGATGAAGCTTGCTGCTCTGCTCTGCAAATTAATCCATTTCATTCTATCTGAGAAAGCTTTACTGTAACAGTATCTATGAAACAGAGGCTTTTGGAACGTATCCTCTGAAATCACGCAAGGTTTTGCTTCACTCAGTGCTGTCTTTGTGCCCTGTGAAGTGGGGGCTGGCAGAGAAGGCACAGCCTTGTAAAAACAATCAGTCCGCATGTATAAGGAGACTCAAGCTCCCTCCAGCTCCTAACAGGAAGGGTTTGTGCTGCCCACACTCAAACTGCCTAGAAGGAAAGATTAGTTTATTTTATTGTCATGCCAGCTTTTAATTCACCACAGAACATAAGCAAATCATGAGGAGCAGCTACACGCAGGCTATGCTTCTGAACAAGGTATGCTCAAGACTTACAGATGGATCTTTTGGGTGACAAAGAGCCCTGCAAAATGCAAATCTCAGCAAAAAACTGCAAAAATATCTGAAAACCTGCTCCCTCTTTGGCAGGACTTTTTCAGAAAGTTATAAGCAGCTGCATGATCAAACATCACTTCATTAAACTATCAGTCTAGTCCACATGTTTAAATAAAACCAGAGAGAAACCCGGCAGGGAAACATACTACCAGCAAAAAACCCAGGGCAGCCAGCCATCTTCAGAACTGAGCAACATTCAAGATGAACACAGATCTTCTCTCTTCCAAAGCCATCAAAGACACACAATGGAACGAGGAACAGATTTACAGTATTCCTGCAGAGTTTGTGCTCCATGCTATTCTTACTGATGCAAAATGAAGCTTTCATTCCTGATCCAGGCATGCAGTAAAATACTGCTTGCAGTTTGCTGATTGCTACCATAATGCTGTACCCCATTCAACAGGTCCTGAATAATGTAATCCTTCCTACCACACTGCCCTCTCCAGCAGAGCAGAGTCTTTGTTGATAGCGCTGATCATCTTATAATTTTGGAATGAAACAGGAAAGAAATACAGAAGTAGCACTGAAAATAATTGCTGTGACTATGATCTGTATCAAATATTGTCACACAGGCATTCAAGGAAGTAACAGTATTTTAAAAGTGAAATCAAGCATTCTGCAGTGTACAGTATTTAATTAACTTTTCCCCCCTGGAAAATTACAAAATTTGCATTTCTTTAGAAACCAGCAAACAAAAAAAAAAAATTGAGGTTTCTCTCATTGTCTTGATCCTCCTGCCTCCTGCTTGATCATCAGCTTCAATTTGAATGTGCAGTTTGGACCATCCAGAAAGACACCCTCAACTGCATCCTCACTGATATCTCACATAACACACCTTAAACAGACCTTTAAATATAATTCAAAAGCTTTGCTGCTTCATCCTGGGACAGCTTTCACTCTTCTTGGCTGCAATACTTTGCTGGCTCAGTCAAGGCAACTAACCAATGCATTCATCTTTCTCCTCTTACTTCCACATGCTGAGCAGAAATTCCCTCACACTGTTACCTTTGAACACGTGTGATTGTGCCAGCTATTGTCATTCAGTCTGTAGTTCTACCCTAATGTTGTTCCAACACAGGGGGATGAAGTTGGAAAGCATTAACAAAAGCAAACCTCACAAGTTTTCTCCTACTTTTTGCACCAACGGTACCCACAAAACCAAAACTCCCAAAAGCAGATCTTGGGATTACTCAGCTCTTCAGTTCACTATGGCATTTTCAATTTCAGCATAACCCAGAACTAGCTCAAGCAATTCCCAGCCCATCCTAAGACCCTTATCCCATTTTGTCAACTAAGGAAAAACAAGAAATTTTTTTGCCATCTCTACAGTCACTTTCTGAGCATTTAATATTAACTGTGTATCTATTGTCTACAACACTGCAGATCTACTTACGAAGAAAGGGCAAAGATAAAAGACAGCCAAGGTCCTCTAGAAGGAAAACACCTGTAGTAACAAGTTTTTCAAAGCCATATCTTGTTCCCACTGATTTGCCCCAAAGTACTCCAGAACTTTGATCTGACTACTTTCTATCTGTGTACTCATCTTGGTCTAACAGGCTCCAATGAATTAGGCAAATGAGTTTGCATTACTAGTTAAAAAGAAAGAAAAAAAAAACAAAACAACAAACCAAGAGAGAACAAAAAGGAAAAATCACACACAGAAAAACAAGAGACAGAGAATGAATCAGACGGAGTCTGGAACTGACATCTGACTGCCATATTATTATTATTGGCAACAAGCATCTGCAGTGGCAAACAATAGCTTCTTAGGCTTTGTAATGATCTCAGTAAGTACAGTGATGGAGATGCCTTCCTTCAAATGCAGTGCAAACAACTCCCACTGGCACCAAATACTGCGTGGCACCACCAGCTGAAAGGGCTCAGGCAGAATCTGGGGTCCTAGGCTGCAGCTCTGGCTTAGGAAACAGACATTTCTGTTGCAACAAACACAATGACAGTATTTAGTAGTCCCTCTTCCTACTCCTAAATCCTAAAGATCTCTAGAAGTTAGGAAAATATCTTCAAAACACATAGCTACATATGCCTCCTTGGTAAGTGACATAAGTTAATTAGAATTACAGTAAAGGGCGACTGTGTGCAGGGCTTGGGACACTTCTCACAGTTGTCAGAAATTGTGAGATTGGGTCCTTGGGCTTTCAAGTTTCTTTAAGCTTCACACACTTGCAATACAAACACCACACAACCTACTCCAAAAATACTCCCCGTAACAGGCACGCTCTAGAAACCAGGCTCAGCGTGTTTGTCATGGGACATCTGTTTACAGCAAGGCAGCAGTAAACCATGCACCAGCTACTATTCCTTAGTGGGATGAGATTCACCACATGCTCACCCTGTTCTTACATTGCTTTAGTCACCTCACAGGGGCCACCAGCAATAACAAGACAACTGAGCTCCAGGCACTTCAGCTCTCATCAGCTGCACCATTCTTCACTCCACTGCAATTCAGTCTCGATGGAGAAAAGACACCACCACCAATCAGGCAGAACACAGCAGAGCCAGGATGTCCCCAGCACTACAGGTCTATAAAAACAGGCTTTTCATCATAACCCCGAGAAAAGCACAGGGCAAGCACTGTGACACAGACCAAGGAGGTGCCAAAAATGAAGAGCTAGAGAAGAGGAGGGAATTCTCCTTCACAGGCGTTTCAGGAGTTTGCACATCATTATGCAAGCTAAAAGTAATTTTTTGTAGTAGGCATGATTTAATTTATGCTTTAACGATGCTTAACCAGCCTGGCGGGGGCTGTATTCTGGTTTTAGTCTTGTGATGCATAAAAAGCATGAGATGAGGAGCAGACAAAAATTCCCAGTGTTACATGTAGGAGTTTTTCTTCACACATCCATCTTTGCTGGCACCTGGAACTGCCCATCTCTCTTCTAATACCACAGGCACAGGGAGCAATCAGTAAACCCTCCCAAAGGGATCACAAAACCCTTCATTACACAGCATGTCAGTCTACAACTAGTGTGTCACACCTTAATAATTAAGAGCTTTAACTCATTTAGTTTCTTCTTCACCAGGGATGGCCAAGACAGCATGCACATCAGCAATTTAAAAAAAAAATCCCCCCAAAAATCCCCAAACCAAAACAATGAAAAACATAAAACTCCAAGCCTGCCTTTTTTGCAATTATCAAATTGGGTTTCTAACACCATCACTCATTGCTTCTGCCAGCTTGAAAAAACCCCTATATATCATGTTGCTTGTGTTACAAAAATCAAGACCTCTTTCCCTCACACCCCAGCATCTTAAAGCTCTGGTGAAGGAACCTGACACTTGGCTAAAAACAGCTGGCATGCATAAATATATGTAACAGCTTTAGCCAACCCTCTGAAAGTATTTCTTTAAAATGAATTTACAAGCACTAAGATTCACAAGGGAAAGCCAAAATGCACAATTTCATGGGTGTGACAGAGGTGAGCAGCAGTTTAGGCTGGTCAGCACACCTGAGCACTGACAGCACCTCTTCCTTAGGAATACAGCCTCTCTGGAAGGTCACAACTTCATATTGTGGGGCACGTTCAACCACAAACACTGTTCTTTGGCTCCCAGCAGTGCCAAAAAGCACTGCTAGCCTTCCAAAAGATGCTTCCTGTGCTCTGTATTATAACTCAAAATATCCAATTAAAAAAGCAGGGGAACAAGTATGTACTAAAACTGCAGCTAGGCAGAAGAATCCCAGGGACTGGATTCAACAGAGCACACAGGGAAGCAAGAGGATGCAGACATGGTGACCATGCCTTGCATCAGGAATAAAAAAGGACACTGGGAATGTGAAGAGGACACTGGGAATGTGAAGGAACGTGGAGCTAGCACAGGAAGAAGGTAAAAGTGCACCCCAATGTTACATCTTTAATGGCTCCCACATTTGAGTCAGGTGCTGCTGGGTCAGACAACAGCTGTAAATCCCTGCAGATACCGTCCTCATCAGGCAGGTGAAAAATCTCTGACAGCAACTGCTGGTGACCAGTCCTATCCCAGTGACATTTGCACTTCATTTAATTTCAGGAGGTTCAGAAGCAGGCTGGCCCAGGCAGAGTCAGGAGCATGAGAAAATGGGTAAGAGGCTGATGTATGCTCCATCCACCCCTCCTCCAGGGCCCCTGCCTGGTCCTACCTCGGTAAGCTCTAAGATGACTGCCAGCTCCTCCCCTTGGCAGGTTTTGTGCAGCTTTCCCTGTGAAACAGGACACAGAGTGGGTCCTCCACTTTCCACCACTATTTTTGTGTCACATCAGCAAACACATCAAGAACAGTCCAGCTCAGGTGCTCCCGTTCTTTGACTGCTCCGTCTCCCCCAGCACGACAGGAGAACTAAAAGCAAAGTTTTTTGTCTCCCACATTTCCAACCCCTTCCAGCTGTTAGGGATTTTCTTACAGAAGGAGATAGAGTCATTCGGATAAGGGAAGTGTGAGCTAGTCAGAGAAACAGCAAAAAAATGCCTGTGGGCAGCTGCTTAGGGACATAACAGTTTAGGTAGGGAATGGGGCAGAAGGGGCATGAAGGAAAAGGCAAAGGCACCCTGGGCCAAAGTGCTGTGAAGCACATGGTGGGTGATCACTCCTTGAGGATACACAGTGGGATTGGATCAGTGCCCATGGGAAAAACTGGAGCTAGAGCATTCACTTTGGGAAAGAATCAGAGTCAGGAGAGGAGAAAGATTTCCACCCCAGACATGCACCTCCAAAGAATGTCACGAATTCCCAACCTTTGCTAGGCTGCCAGACACAAAGCCATCAACAAAGGAGGTGTGACACTGAACTTCGTGTCAAATCAGAGAACATCCTGATGTTCTGAACCCTCCAAGTGCCACAGCTTTGCTGAAGTCTCTTCACTTTGCACAACATAACTATGCTGCGTTTAATTAACAAAATATTTGTACTCAAAAAGAGCAAAAGGCACTCCAGGAGTGGAGATGGAAGCACCAAAATTCATCATGCATCAAGCTTCACATTCTTGCCTCGAACCTTTTGTGCTGTAAACCAACATTAAAATGGAGCCAGCTAGGGTTATTTTTTTAAAAAGTGGCTTGCAATTAGTAACACTTTTTTGTTGAATCAAAAGAAACTCTCCACCACGATTAGGGCAATACTTCTGGTTATAGGGACTTTTCAATTCTAATTTGCCAATAAAAAATAAATACCCCCCTTCTCACCCAAGTAACAAATTTCAGAGAACTTTCCACTATGTAGATTATGTCTAATCTATTCATAAAATAAATTCATAAAATAATTTGTAAATATTGATTCAGGCTGCCCAGGAAATGAAACCCAGGCAGCACTTGAAAAATTTTTAATGCCTCAGTAGAGCTGGTATTATTTTATCTAGAACCATGTAATTTAATAAGAGGCAATTTAATTTACACATCTTTGGATAGGAATAACTTGACACGTTATTTATTGACTGAAACAAACAATACAAATTTATCTGGGATTTTATTCATACCCCTGAAGACCACCAAACAACAAACAAAATCAACAGACAGTACAAGGCAACGACTTTTAAAGTCTCCATTGAGAGCAAAAACTCCCAATTTAAACCACTTAAATACCCTTTAGATAAGTTAGTTAGAATCGTGCCAGTCTGAAGTGCATAGCCAAGTATGGAATCTCCAAATCTCCAAGATGTCAGGGTTCAAACACTGAGTGTAAACTGACCTGGCTGAGACACCGCAGTGGCTGTAAACTGAGTCGCCCAAGGGGGATTTTTCTGTCCTCCAAACTGAGCCATGGCAGAAGGTAGGATCTCCTGGGTGTCTATCTTCTGTAATTGCAACCTAGTAAAATAAAGCACAGCTGAAAGCTTTGAAACAAATAATCTCAGGCTATTTTAATTCTGGGCCGAAGAAATCCCGTCAACCCAACCAACCAAAAAAAAAATAAAAAAAAACCCCAAAACCCCACCAAAATCCTCAAAACCAAAAGAAGTTAAAAACAAACAAACAAACAAAAGTCTTGAATTAGTAGTTTTACATCCCTAAAGTCTGGTGGGCAGCATGCGTCGCGTTTGGGAGACACAGAAAGTTGTAAGGCAAGTTATTTTATTTTCCTAAGACACAATCTCCATGTCCCACTTCTTAACAATGGGACTAACGCGACTCAAAACGCAAAAACGCATTCCCGTTTGCAGGAAGAGGAAGGGAAAGGTGACCCTGCGGCACCAAGGATTTGTATTCGTTATTAGTTTTCGGTGGCCGTGCTCGGGAGGAGCCCGGCGGAGAGGGGCCGGTGGCCGCCCGCCTTCCCCTGCGGCCGTTTCCGTGCCGGCGCACAAGGGCACGGCAGCCCCGGCAGCTCCGGCCCCGCCGCCTCCTGCCTGCGCTCCGCCACAGCTCCTTTACCGCCTCGGCGGCCTGCGCTGCGCCCGCGGGCCCGGGGGGAGCGCCGCACGCAGGAACCCAAAGGGAGGCGGCGGCGGCGGCGGGCCGGCCGGGCGGGAAGCGCGGCCTTCCCGCCCCTTCCTCTTCCTCCTGCTGCTCCTGCTCCCGCTCCCGCCGCTGCCCTGCGCTCCCTGCCCGCTCCCGCTCCGGGACAGCGGCCGCACCCCCGCGCGCCCCCGGCCCCCGCGCGCCCCCGCGCCCGGCTGCGCCCCCGCCTGCCCGCGCTCCCTCCGGCCCCTCGCCCCCCTGCCCCCGCGCCCCCCGGCCCCGCGCGCCCCCTGGCCCCGCGCTCCCCCGGCCCCGCGCCCCCGCCCGCGCGCGCCGCGCCCCGCCGTACCTGCGCGGGCCTCTCCGCCGCCATCGCCGCCCGCCGCCCGCCCCCCCCGCCGCGCACTCCTGCGCAGTACACCCCCTCCATACGTCACGGCTGCGACCGGCGCCAGGCTGCGCGCGCCCTGCCCTGCCGTAATTGCTTTCCGCCGGTCCCGGTGGGCGGGGCCTGGCGCCATGCTTGTGCGAGGCTGGACGGCGGCGTGGCCGCATCCTTTGCGGCGTGCCCCCCTTAGAGCGGTCGGGTCGGTGCGCGTCCTCCGGTTCTCCCGCCTCTGCCCACGCTCCGCGTCTCGGAGCGCGTGCCCCCGGCCGCCGTCACTGAGTTCCTTAACATCCGTCGAGATGCGGCCCTCAGCCCCCGCTCCCTCCCGCGAGATCCCGCTGTACGCTCACGCTCGCTGGGCCATTTTGTGAGGGGAAAGGTTTCATCTGAGGTTAAGGCAGAGCGACCGCACCAGAAGACCTCAAAGCTCTTAGATGCGTTTGAACGGAAAATTCGCAGGCCAGGCTCATGCATAAGTATTGCAGTAGTCCGGGGCAAGTATTTCTCATTAGTCTTAGTCCTGATAAGGCATCGGCGAACCCATGACCTTGGCATTGTTTTGGAAACAGCTTTCCATCCCTTATACACGATTTTGTTTTGAAGTGAAAATAGACACGTGAAATCCTATCTACGTTGGAGGTAAGTCCCAAACCGTACTTGTAAAGGAAAATAGGACTTTGAGTGTTTTACATTGTCATAAAACCAAAATTGGTGATGGAATAAAACCCCGAAACGCGGCACACCAACTCCCCGCAGTGAGGTGATTATGTTGGAGGAGGCTTTAATCTAGATAAATTGAGCAGAAAAAATCCATCAGTGCAAATTAAATTTCTGCCACAGCATTTGGGTTGTTACAATATATAAAGACAGCTCTGTCTTTGGCTGTTTAGACTATATTTAAATAGATGAGGTTTAATGTTTCACACTCAGAATCATCATTCTTAAACACACATTTAAACCTTGTCTCTCCCTCATAACTCCCATCCGCCCATCAGGTGACTAAGCAGACCCTTATCCTGGATATTAGATTAATGTAAAAAGGTTGCAGGCTTTCATCCCCCGCTGTATGTGAAAAGGCGACAATGGCAAATCCTACTGAAGGAGAAGTATGTCAGTGAGTATCAAGTGCTGGGCAATAGCTCTATTCCTGCACTCTTCTGGCCCAGGGTCGTTTTATCAGCTGATAAGCTCTCAAATGCCTGAAGAATCTCCCGGACCACAATCCTGACTCGTGCACCTCAAGCAAACAGTGCTCCTTTCCAGACATGCTGCTGCCATTCATTACCTGGCAGGTCTTGCCCTTGTCAGGTAACCATGATACCTTATGAATTTGTGCGGTCTCGTACCCCCTCAAGACAAACCACGCTGCTGTGATGAAAACATTGTGAGGAAAGTGCAGTGAAAAATAGTGCACTTCTATCTTGGTTCTTAAAATATTCTAGGCCCCAGACTGATCTTTAAAGTGCATTGGACATTTAATCCAAATTGGATGAGATGACAGATGCCTGAAAAAACATACCATGGAGATTTCTACGATTACCTTAAAAGATAATGAGTATGTTGAGACAAAAGAGCACAATTTAGAAGGCAACATGCATAAAGGAAAGCTTGCTCTTTCAGCTTTCTGGGTGGCTACCGTAGTTTAGAATCTGCTGGGATATCCTGGTAATTTTGAGTGTTTCATACCTAACATGAAGCTACTGGACAAGAAAGTGATAAAGTGCTGTAATCTAGTCCACTAAATGCCAGCTTACAGGGAGATGGTATTCACTCAAGTGTGCTGATGAAAATCATGCTTTTTTCTGTATTCTTTTTTGGAAATCATTTCCCTGCCTCCAGGTTGAATTTTCTGAGTTAATTTTGCAGATCTAAACCTGTCACGCTGGACCTGCTTTTTGCAGCTCTTGTGGGGGTTGTTTATTTTATTCTCTTCAGCAAGGCCAGAAGAGATCATTGGATAGGATCAAACAACCTTTTCCTTCCTATCTAGCCAGTAATGGTATCACTGTCCATTGTGCTTTTTTGGTGCTTAATTGATAGATAAATTGCTCATGATCCATCTGAACAATATCAGTGGATTCTTTGGTGGCGACCAGAAATTTCCCTTGTAGTCTTTTTGACTGAGCCATATGTACTGTCACACTTTTGCCAAGCATTACACCTCAGTGCGGAAATTTAATAACTAACTGAACTTTATTACATACTCTGTATAAGTAGTTGACAAAAGTGGTTCTGAACCTGGCCTGTATCCAGAATCTCTGGAAGGACATCATAAGAATTAATCCAACCTGCCTCAGGGTCAGCTGAGCCGGTAATGAAGTGGTGTATTTTTGTTTGTTGTTGTTTGTTTGTTGGTTTGTTTTTGTTTGGAAGAGTCCCAGGGAAGGACCAAAAGCTTTTGTGGTCTGCTATGTTGCAATACAATAAATGCATTGGGAACAACTCTGACCACGTTTAAAATTGAGTTACAAATGTCCGTATCACAACAGAATCTTAATTATTTTGTATACGACCCCAGGAACAAGGAAAACTTCACCTTGATAAAGAGAAAATTTTTTTCAGTACAGCAACTGACAGTGTCCCAGTCACTGGAAGTTTCTCCAGACTGGGCAAGGCTAGAAATCCCTTTCTTTTTCAAAAGGTGGCACTGGGTGTCTGGTTTGGGGTCCCCACCACCTAGGCACTCTGTGATTTGTGAACACACACATAAAACAGAGAAGTGTAATCCACCTTGCCCAGGAAGTAAAAGAATTGGTGGCTTTTCACAGTCGTACGTTCTAAGGCTTCCTTTTTCTTCCCCATGTGACTTTTTTTCAAGTCCTTGGTACCTTCAGGAAAGGCCCCGTTGTTGTTTTCTAGAGTGTATGGGGGTTTAATTGCACACCACAGAAAGGATCTCTCATCTCCTCCTCCTTACAGTCTCGGGTACGCCAGTCATATGAAAGCCAGAGTGAAAGGTATTCTACGTTGGGCAGTAAAGACAAGAGCAATAAGAAAAAACCTGACCACCTTTAAATCTCCTTTCCATGCTGAGACACAGGAGATGAGAGCTGAGAACCCATTTCCTTCCACCCTAGCTACGGAGCTCGCCTCTCCCCTCCCCTGTCTGCAGGACAGACAGAACCCAGTTCCTGGGGCAGGGAGACGGCGGAGTGCAGTCTCATAGGTTAACTCAGGCTGCCAGTCACAGGAGAGCAGGACAAGCCATGACACTTTGGTTTGTGCAGAGAGCCCAAGAAAGGCTCCTGCAGTGGGAGACAGCTAAGGAGCATGACTAAACTCTGATTTCTGCTCTGTTTTTAGCTCAGATGCGTAGCATTGCATTAAGGGAATCCTTGCCTGTATCCTGGGGTGCCAGAGTCCCCCTGACACGCTGCTGGTGGCATTCTAC
The DNA here is from genome assembly GCA_018697195.1 of Certhia americana. Taxonomy (NCBI): domain Eukaryota; kingdom Metazoa; phylum Chordata; class Aves; order Passeriformes; family Certhiidae; genus Certhia; species Certhia americana. The sequence goes on from CM031862.1 coordinate 34,056,998, forward strand.
ACACAACAGCCCTCAGTTCTTTCGTTCATTTTTAAATTTTTGTGATACTACCCTAGAAGAGCTGTGGCCTAAGAAGGTTGCTATGCAGTGGACATACCGAACACTACACCTCTGACCCTCAGAGAATGGATATTTGCAACAGCCATTACAAAATTACAAAATTCAAAATTAAAAAAATTCCAACAATCCCACCACCACCCTTAAAATGTGGAGGAGCCTAAAGCAGCTGACCTGCCAGGCTTTCTGCGTTGTGACGTGATTTAGGGTCTAGACCAAGTGTCTGCTTGATGAGTGCTTCACTCCCTGAAGTGTTTCCTCAAGGAGGGGCCGTGTCCTCATGCAAAACACATCTATGTGTAAAGCAAACGTCACAAGAACTGAAACTGCTGACTTGTACAGCACAGGGAAACAAAGGGTTTTGCTGTTCTGAGTGAAAAAAAGGCTACGTCATGCCTCTCGCAGCATTTAGGACTCCTTTAGGAAGCAAACAGCATGAAAGGAGTACCCACTATCTAAATGGAGAGTACACATCTACAGCAGGATTGTAAATGATTTTTGGCCTGGTGTAGAAAAGACAGATATTTCAAAGATTCAAGTGCTAAGAATGCCAGGATTTCG